>OY754308.1:30030034-30245034 GCA_963573325.1 Astragalus glycyphyllos | reverse complement strand
TAGAAGCACTAAAATCGCCAAGTTAAGAAAAATCACATATCTGTTTGTGATAATAATAGACTAACGAGACTTATATCATGTTTGGTTGTGCGGTTGGGTGAACGTAATTGTATCTGAAATCACGACAACTGCCACGTTCACCCTGAAGCTCCATTTATTAGCTTGTGGAAAACGGAGATAAAAAGCTCTTTAAACGCGCGATTGAGTTTACAGCCGCAGATCCAAACATTCATTTAAATTAATGGACTTGTAATTGATCTTTTATGGCCACAGACAAATATACTTAGTTGGGGTAGCTAAATGACATATTATTGGGGTAGTTAAATATAAAATATACTAATTATTCAAATACATAATGTTTTTAGGGTAGCCAAAACTATCTCATAGTTACACTACCATCCACCCCCAAGAGTTGCAACAGGAAAGAGTAGTTAGCAATAAAAAGAGAAAAATAAGAGTAGAGTGTGCAAAAACCAAACCTAAGGGTGTCAAAATATATTTTTCATAAGGGTATTGGTCCTGATTTTAAAATTTGAGGGTGTGTAGCTGTACACGTTGGGGGCTATGTTTGTTCGCCCCTAACCTTGCCACTATACAATCTCTCTACTACCAGGTAGCAATTTCCTTTTTTAAATTTAGCTTTAAACCCCTTACTCTGTGCCGCCAACTTCTTAGTGCATGAGCCTATCCCACCCAAGGTTGTCTCAAACAATTTGGAGTCTCGGTTCAAATCTTAAAAATTAGGCATCTAATTATGCTTTTATCAAATGAATTACTAAATATTGGGCTCATAATTATACTTTTATTAAATGAATCACCAAAAACTCAAAGTACTTTATTTAAATTGTAAATAAAATCTCGATACAACTTCAAACGAATTATACATTTATGAAATGAATTTACTTAAAAAAAGGTACTGGGCTAGGGCTTGTGCAGTACCTCAGCCTGTCAAAATGGATGAATTAGATGGTTTTAACTTTGGATTATAATGGATGGATTGAAGACAATCCACTTAATATTCGTTAAAAGTGTACTGAACAAATCCAATCCAATAAACAAAAAAGATCATCCAATCCATCAATTAGTAATTTTTATGGATGAATATTCAATACATCCATAAAAATTTTAACACATAAAAGATCTTTTAATAAAAAAATTGGGTAAAAAAATATTAGAATAAGGTTGGGCCTAACTCAGCCCCACAAAATCGGCTTGTAAGGTGAGGGATGCCTCCCACTTATAAAGTCTTTTGAGACCATATCTCTAGTCAATGTGGGACTTGGGTTTTTCCCGATAAAAAATAAGTCATAATGTTAATATTTTTTGTTACTGCAGAATTCTAATTATTTTCCTTGTCAAAATGAATATATATATATATATATATATATATATATATATATATATATATATATATGAGTTAGAATATATTGACACCAAGTGTCAAACTTAACGGCTTACACCAACTAATAACTTCGTGTATATACTGAAATTTATTAATCCGACCGTTGAATAACGTGATATTATCTTTGAGATCATATATATCAAATTTCATAAAAATCCGAAATTATATGATGGTCCATCTCACTACTCTATTTCGATAGTTAGTATCTTATTTAAAATATAAGCAAATGCGTGTTGTTAGATAACACACCTATGAGTATCCAATTTTTTTAAAATTTGGTATACATGATTACAAGGATAATATGATGCTATTCAACGGTCAGATTGATAAATTTCATTGTCTATATGAAGTTGTTAATTGGTGTAAGTCGGTAAGTTTGACACCTGGTGTCAATATATCCTAACTCTCTCTCTCTCTCTCTCTCTCTCTCTCTCTCTCTCTATATATATATATATATATATATATATGGCAGTGTGGTCTTGTGGTGTCAGGCGGGTGGCAACCGGGGCAAAGCTCCACCGACAGATGACGACCACTGCAGATTTTTTGGCATTCGGCGGCGACGACCCTGGCATGGCTCTAGTGACCGACGATGGTTGGCGGCGGTGCTCCAGAGACCGATGTGATGAGAGGTGGTAGAGCTCCTGGACAAGTGGGCTATTTTATGTATATGTATGTGTGTGTGGGTGTGCATGTATGTGTGTGTTTTTGATTTTAAAAATTATATTATTCGACCAAATCAGATTTTTTTAAAATTATTTTCTTAAAAGTTGAAAAATATTACTTAATAAAAAGAGAATTTTTTTAACCTAATTTTTCTCCAATGAATTTTTCTAGTTTTTTTGATGTAATCTAATGGATTTGAAACATTAGGGGATGCCCAAAAACCATCCATAATATTTGAATTGTCCTGGATGCGGGTCATAGTCAATGAAGCTGGGTCGATATGCTTCCAAGTTGTGATGCTGAAGATGCTCTAAGGGTTTTGTCGAGATGCACTTTTAGACGTAGATCCGGTGAGGGGGTGGTGCCTGCACACACCTGATGCTCAATTCAATTCAGAGTAAAGGTGGCAGGCAATAATAAATGCGTACTTGATGCATTGATATGAGTGTGTATTTATAGGGGGGTGTGCTAGATAATGAAACTTGATTCTTGACCGTTAGATGGAGAGAAATTTGATCTCTACCGCTTGTTTGGTCAGGTGAAGTTTTGACCTTGGATTCAACAAGGATAGGCATAAATTCCTGACTGGTCTTGGCCCCCCAAGTCGAGGTTGTCTTGCTTATGCTGGGGTCACTTCGTGATATTTCCCCCTAGCTTTCTCTAGTGGGTGATAAATAGCCCAGATGCGTTCTCATGCTGGTGTGGGAGGTTAGATTGATCGGGCAATGAATTCTCCCAAGTCGATCGAGGTTGGAACCGGAAGTCTGCCATATGAGAGAACCTCGACCAAGGAGTTGAACAAACCTTGTAGATTTCTATTTGTTATTGGTTCGGTCTGAGGTCTAGATGCGACGCTGGTGTGCGAAAAGGTGATGTGCAAGTTTACACAGTCACAACAAGTAAAAAAGAGTAAGTAGATATCGTTCCCATGAGGATTGTTGAGTTACTTTCTATATTTAAATTAGTAATTAAGCTAGTGAGAAAACAAGTAACAATAACAAATTATCAACAAGTATTGTGAATAATAGAAAAGTAAGTAAGCAAATAAAGATATAATAAAGATTCAAAGTAAAAAGATAGTTGGAATGCTTTTTTCTAAGTAAATCACTTTTAGCAACATTATGTTATATATGATGTTGGTGCAATGGATGTTGTAGCAATTGATGCATGCCTTTCAGTCACTATCGTTAGGGTTTCATTGCCTAAGCTCTAAATAAGTTCACCCTTGTATATGCAGTACCCACAGTATCACCGTATGGACTATGCTATCCTATGTCTAGGTTTTAGCATGGAATAACAAAGTTTCCTTTAATAAACACTTACCCACATTAGTTTTTGAGTTCCAATTATAAACCATGTCTGAATTTATAATTCGCATCACTTTTAACTGATCAATTCTAAAGAATGAATGTGAAAGAATTAAGCATGCAAGAACTAAAATGCCAACATCAATACATAACACAAAATTAATTAAAGGATCATTACAAAGTGTATAGCATCCCAACTACAAATGGAATTAGCTCATGCTAAACATTACTGAAATTATAGTCAAGTTAATATAACTAAAAAATACAAAAGACAATAAATAGATTAGAGAGTACACAATTGATTTCCCTTGCATTAGTCAGGTCAGTAATGTTGCGGCATTGCCTTCAGCACTCTTTGTAGTTGTTTAAGGACGGATGAAGAAGTTGTCAATTCCTTCACTCTCCTTTGAAACCAGCTCCAAAGATGTTTTAAGTGATATTTTGTGGCCTACTTGTGAATGAGGTGATGAAGATGAAGTGACTAAGTTACACAAGAATGGGGGGTTTGAAATGTGTACGCCTTTTTAAATCTCTTCCAACCTGCAACCTTTTTAATAGTTTATTCTCAAGCTTAACTTGGACATGAGAAGGTTAGAGTGAGTTACAATAACAATCAATACTTGTAAACCTTTAAGGAGTTAGATCTACACTGATGAAAAGAGAAATATAATCTTTGCAAGAGATGAGTAGGTTGAATGAGGCAATGTGTGTTAAAAACTGTCTTGAGAAGTTGAAGAATATAACCTTCTCTAGGTTAGAAAACAGTATTCAGTGTAAAGCAATTTAAACGACAGTTAAGGAAAGAAATGTAAAGAACACAGAGGAGTTATAGAGGTTCACCCAACAATGGGTGCGTCATCTCCTCACTTCAGAGTGAGTATTTCCGCTATTCTCCAAATAGCTATTACACTTGCTTTTGATCACACACAAAAGATTTTCAACACCACTTTCTTTTGATCTCCACACAAAGACAAGTGCCCTCTTGCACAGCTTCACCAAGCTGTATTCACCTACTAAGAAACTCTCCTCTAGTTTCCTAAAGGTTTTCCAATTCTTTTCTCACCAACACTCACCTCTCAATCTAGGTAGTCTGATGCAATGTTCACACAAACAATTACAACAATGCTTTTTGGGGTTGGGGATATTTTAGAGCTTCAAACAAAGTAGATACACGGTTAAAACAATGGTACTCACAAGCTAGCACACACTCAACAAAAGGATCCCAGATTTGAACTTGAAGAAGCTTTGAGTGTGGGATGAGAAGGTTGAATTGCTTTGAGAAGCTTGACTTTTGTGTAGGTTGCAATTAACTCTAATACGTATGAACTTCATAATGAGTCCTTCAAATAGCCAAGGATGATGAATATAGCCATTAGAAACTTGTTGAGAGACGTTGAGAATATCCATTGGTCCATAGGAGTATCTTGAAGAAAGGTACAAACGATGACAGCCTTTGAACCTTCTCAAGGCTTGCTTTATGCTTTATATGCAGAGTTGAACCTTCTACAGCTGGATATGTACTCTTCTAGTAACCTACTTAATAGCTATGTCTTAGGCTGTAACCGCTGGCCAGCCTGGAACTGATTTAAAGGAACCTTCTCACGCTTCCTAGTATGCACAAACACACCAAATATGGAAGGGGAATAATCATGCATTTCCTTCTTTATTGCTTGAGGCTTTTCACCATATTTATTGCAAGATACCATCATTTAATTCAGGTGAAAGTCATTCAAGAGAAGTAGAGGTGTCAAAATGATCCATTTGTCCATTGGATATCCGGTCCATCCATAACAAAATCCATCCAATCCATCCCTTACAAAAAAATAATAATAAATGGATTGGATTGGATCCATCCACTTGATTTGTGGATGGTTGTGATTCATCCATTAAAATTTTCAAATCCAATGGATTACCAATAAATATAAAATCAAAATCCATTGGATAATTATAATAAATACATTTTTACCAAAAAAATATCTTTTAAAAATACTTTTCAGTTTTTTTTAAAGAAATTTTCAGTTTTTTTTAAAAAAATTCCAGAATTTTTTTTTTAAAATTCAGAAATATATATAAACATATATTTTAAAAACAAATAGAAGCCACCACCGTTGACCAACGTTGACCGCCACCGACCACCACTGGAACCACCGCGGGTCAATGGAGTTCCGCCGCCGGAACCCCTGTGGGTCGCCGGAGCTCCGCCGCTGGCCACTGCTGCAACCACCACCAACTTCCTATTTAATTATTTATTTATTGAATATAATATAATATGTATTAATATATAAAGTTGGGCCTAATTGGTAAATAAAAATAAATAGTTGGGTCTATTGGATGATTGGATATCCATCCATTAAAAATGGGTTGATGGATGGATTGGATGGACTTTTTTTTAAATGGATGGATTGGATTGGATTGGATTTGTTTGATACAATCCTAATGGATATAAATTTTTAAATGGACTTTTTCAATCCATCAATTATAATCCAAATCCATATCCATCCAAACCATCCATTTTGACACCCCTAAAGAGAAGTTAACATGTTTGGACTGAATTTGATATGGTTTCCCGCAACCTTCTCAACATTCATTCTACTTACACATCAACATTCTCAAGCATGAACTTATGCTTCTAAGGAGTTTGTGAGTCAACCTTCTTTTGACTTCTGGTCACACCTTCTGTTGACTTTTGGTCAACCTTCTGTATAGTTGGTCAAACCTTCTTTTGACTTATTTTAAGCTTCTCATGTTTAACCTTCGCAAGGCTTTTTCTACCCTTGAATATTACCCAATTGTTGAATCAAGGTAGAGCCTTATTTTGCAATGTTAAGACACCTGTTTTTATCACTTGGCAAACATGTTAGATCACACTTCATTAGAAAAACTAAATCTTACTTAGTTTGTTATCATCAAAACATAGAATGAGATTCTTATTGCAACAATCTCCCCCTTTTTCGTTGATGACAAACTTTGAGTAATTTTTTGAGTTTTCTATTTTAAACATAGATAATTTTAAGGCATATTGATCTCATCTTTGCTTACATGTATTGAACAGATATTTCACAGGAATTTTTTAAACATGTAGATCAAGTGAAACATAGCTAAGTTGATGATTATCATATATGAAGTCTTAACAATCAGAGTACAAGATTCTTTGATAATCATTCATTCATAGATAGAAAATTAAAATAGAAATAAACATGTTTTTGTGACTTCTTTCACAGTTACATACTTTAGATTATCCTATCCTAGGATGTCACATAAACCCCAAACTAGACATTTAACTAAGTAGCTAAAAACTTTCTCTACCCCCCCTTTTGTTAACAACAAAAAGGAAGGCACACAAGAAAAGAAGATGCTGCTTTGCTGGAGAAGAGTCATCAGAAGGAATAGAGGAGTAGGTGGAATGGTGGATGATGTTTTCAAGGAATTGAGGTGGGGGAATGATGGTGGTTCAAACTTAGGTAACATTGAGGGACCACATTCTTCACAAGCCATTCTTGATAAGAAAAGTTTCTCTTAGCTTCCATTCTGTTTTCCTTATGCAGCACTGCAATGTACTTGAGAAGGGTTTCTTGTTGAGCTTTCATCTGCATCATTTTCTCATCATGTTTTGCATATAACTTTATCATCTTAGACATGATATCTTCCTTGTCCTCAACAATGGGGATTTTTCCTTTTCTGAAGAAGGTTCTTTGCTCGAAGGAGGTTTGACAGATGAGAATAGCGGGGCACACATAGTTTGAGTGGGACCAGAGGTGTCAGATGTATTTGATGCAGAGGAATTGAAAATAGGAGTCTTGGTCAATTCTGTGAGAGCAATTGAGGAAAGAACTTCTGATTGAGTTTGTGGGGAGGCTCTTGGAGAAGCTTGTTCTGCATTCATTGGTGGAGATGTAGGAGGTGTATTCTTGTTGATATCTTGACAAATCTCATGCACTGCCTTAGAGATTGGAGAGAGATTTTTTTTAGGAGGATCTTGTGGCATATCATTTTTTCATGCTCTCTCTGAGACAAATTCATATTAATGTCTTCTTTGGTCTCAGTAGCTTGCTCACTGACTTTCACAGTGGAGGAGTCCACATCCATATTTTTCTCTTCACTTGCCACTGCTTCAGGTTGCTTAGAAGGTTCATCAGTGGGTATATCAACTTCATGAGAAGGTTGATTTTCTGCAGGCTTTGGAGAAGTTTGTTGTTGAGATACTTCCAAGTTTTCTTCAATAATTTCCTCATCAGAAGAGGATTCAGTGTAGTTATCCTCATGTGGAGATGGATGCTCAAAGACTTCTATCCATTTGTGGGTCTCTTCTTCTTCTGCTTCAGTGTAAGAGGTTAGAGAAGGTTGAGTATTTTGACTGTTTACATCTATCTCCCCTTGAGAAGATGCTTCCTCTTGCTCCTTGAAATCAGATGTGACTTGGTTTGGCCTCTTGAGAAGTTATTCTTGATCAAGAAGTTACTCAACCTTTCACACCAAGCTCTAGGAGCTTGTTTGAGCCCATAGAGAGCTTTAGCAAGTTTAAAAACATGGTTGGGTTTTTTTTAAGAAAACCATAGAGAGCTTGTTTGAGCCCATAGAGAGCTTTATCAACAAAACTATGAGTTTGATAGACATATACTTCTTCATTTGAGAAGCCATTTAGAAAAGCACTTTTCACATCCATTTGAAATAATTTGAAAATTTTGTGTGCAGGAAATGCAAGTAAGATTCTTATAGCTTCCAATCTTGCTACTGGAGCAAAGGTTTCATCATAGTCAATACCTTCTTGTTGGTTGTAACCTTGAGCAACAAGTCTTACCTTGTTCCTCACCACCTTACCATTTTCATCTAGTTTCTTTCAGAACACCCACTTGGTTCGTATGACTGACTGATGCTTAGGAGGTGTAACAAGATTCCACACTTCATTCTATTCCAATTGAGTAAATTCCTCAGTCATAGCTTCAATCCATGACTCATCTTGAATGGCTTCATTAATGGTTTTTGGCTCAATGACAGAAATGAGTGCCATTCCAGCAGCATTGTCTATGAATGATGTCCTGGTTCTAACAGGATCTGAAGTACTACCAATGATTTGGACTTGAGGATGGTGTACTACCATTCTCCAACTCCTTGGTTGAGAAGCTTGAGTAGCTTCATTTAATTGTTTAGAAGGTTGAGGAGTAGCTTCAAATTCATCCTTCTCATGTCTGTTTTCATTTACTTGACCATCTTCTATGATTTCATTGACTTCATCAATATCAATCACTTCTTTAGCACTGTTAGTTTCACTAAAAATGACATCATGCTTTCTTCTACAATTTGAGTCCTAATATTATATACTCTATAAGCCTTCGAAGTTGTTGAATAGCCAAGAAAAATTCCTTTGTCAGATCTTGAATCAAATTTTCCCAAGTTTTCTTTGTTGTTTAATATAAAACAAGTGCATCCAAAAATACGAAAATAGGCAATGTTTGGCTTTCTATTTTTCCAAATTTCATAGGGAGGTTTCTCAACAGATTTCCTAATTGTTACTCTATTCAAAATGTAGCATGCAGTGTTTATAGTTTCAGCCTAGAAATATTTTTCAATGTTTGAATCATTTAACATAGTCCTTGCCATCTCTTGCAAGGTTCTATTTTTCCTTTCCACAACACCATTTTGTTGTGGTGTTCTAGGAAATGAAAAATTGTGAGAAATACCATTTTCATTAAAATAGTTTTGAAAATAAAAGTTTTCAAATTCTCCCCCATGATCACTTCTTACAGACACAATTGTTGTTCCTTTTTCATTTTGAACTCTTTTAAGAAAAACTTTGAATGATTCAAAAGCTTCATCTTTGTTTTTCAAAAATAATACCCAAGTGAATCTAGAGTAGTCATCAACAATCATAAAATCATATCTCTTTCCACTAAGGCTAGCAGTTTTAGTGGGGTCAAACAAATCAATGTGTAATAGCTCAAGTGGTTTTTGAGATGTGATCATGTTCTTAGGTTTAAAGCTTGATTTGACATGTTTACCATGAACACATGCTTCACACACGTTATCTTTTTCAAAATTTAGTTTGGGTAGCCCTCTGACTAGTTTCTTTTTGGAAAGTCTTGAGATGGTTTGCATGCTTGTGTGACCTGCTCTTCTATGCCAAATGCATTTGTCATTTTCAGAAGACATAAGGCAAGTTTCTTGAGACAGTTCATCAAGACATAGACTATATAGATTTTTATTCCTAGATGCAGTAAATAAGACTTTTCCAGATGAGATTTCTTTAATAAAGCATTTATCAGATTTAAAAGACACTTTATGACCACTATCACATAATTGACTAATGCATAATAGATTATGCTTCAAACTTTCTACATACTGAGCATTTTTTACTTTAGGAGAAGAAGAGTTACCTATTGTAGCTATACCTTTGATGCAAGCTTCGTCATCATTGCCAAAGACAACATAGCCTCCATCTATTCTCTCCACAGAGGGAAATTTATCATTTTCTTCTGTCATGTGCCTTGAATATCCACTGTCCAAGAACCAAAGTTTCTTCTTGGATGCTAAGAGGCATTCCTGTTTCAGAGGTTAGTAAAGTTTTAGGTACCCAAAGTTTCTTGGGTCTTTCTTGATTAGTTGTCTTCCAATGGAAGTTTTTCTTAGCTCTGAAACACACAGAAATATCATGACCAAATTTTTTGCAGTAAGTAAATTTCAACCTTCTTGTTCTATATCTTGAGATAGTTTTAGAATTTTGTTCAACATGTCTTTTTATAGGTTTTTCTAAAGAGGGTTTAACAGACATGTGTAATTTTTCATTTAAAAGCAAGATTTTGTTTTTGAGAAGGTTCTTTTGTCTTTGAAGTTCTAAAAGATCAAGGTTTGATTTTGCAACTTGTTCTTCTTTCATTAGTTGGTGTTGTTCACAAATCCTAGTTAGATTGTACTGAGAAGAATGAATTCTACATAAAAGATATTTATTTTGTTGTTGAAGTTCCTCATTTTCTCTTTTTGCATCATACAGTTGATTTTTGAACATGCCATATTTTTGAGCAAGTGTATTTGAAACATCTAAAAGATTTTTAAAAGCATATTCAGTTTCTTTGCATTTAACACAAGAAGGTGGTTCAAAAGTGATTACCTTTTCTAGATCATATTCTGCCATCATGCATGAGTTGGTTGATTCTTTGTCAGATTCTGGATCAATGCTTTGATGATCTTGAGAAGGTTATTCTATGTCTGCCATGAGACATATATATGCCGTCTCTTCTCCCTTTTTTGAGTTTGATCCTTCAGAATCATCCTAAGAAGCTAGTAGAGCTTTTCTCTTAGCATTGAACCTTCTGTTGTCTTCTTTTAGTTTTGGACATTCATTTTTGAAATGACCAGGTTTATTGCATTCAAAGCACACTGGAGGAGTCTTAGTTGAGCTCTCTCCTTTAGATGTGTCTTTCTTGAAGAATGGTTTTCTATTGTTCTTTTTGAAATCCCATCTTCTTAACCTTCTGGAGATTAGAGCTAACTCATCTTCTTCATCAGTATTTTCATCATTTTCATCGCTTTCACCATTTGACTCATTCTGTGCTTTGAGAGCCACAGTTTGAGAAGGTTGAGGAGAATTTTGAGTAGCTTTGAGTGCAGTAGTTTTTGTCTTTTTAGAATGTAGTTCATCCATGATTTCTTGTTCATGCACCTTCAAGGATGCCAATAGATCTTCTATTTTGAGAGTTGACTTCCTTTGCTTCTGTTATAGCAGTCACCTTTGGTCTCCACACTTTAGGCAAGCATCTCAAAAGCTTTGTGACTTTGGATTAATTTGAATAAGTGTTGCCAAGAGAGTGTAGATCATTTGTTACTGTTGTGAATCTTCTAAACATCTCTGAGATCATTTCTTTCTCTTACATTTTGAATGTTTTGAATTTATGGATGAGAAGGTTGATCTTAGCTTCTTTAACTTGATCAGTTCCTTCATGAGCAGTTTTTAATGTATCCCAGATCTCTTTGGCAGTTGTTTTGCCAGCTACTTTGTCATACTCAGTTCTTCCTAATGCACATGTTAGATAAAATTTAGCTTTAGAGTTAAGAAGTACCATGCGCTTGTCATCAGTTGACCAACTTTCTCTGGCTTTGGGAAGATTTGTTCCATGATCAGAAGTTGTTGTAGGAGCAAATGGTCCATTTTCAACAATTCCCCAGTGTCTTGAGATTTTAGGAACAATCTCATTTGATCTTTCCAGTAATAGTAGTGTTCACCAGTGAATCCAGGAGGTCTTTTTGTAGAAGCTCCTTCAGGGAGGAACATCACAGAGTTTGGGTTGTTCATCACTTCTTCCAGAATCTTTCCTCTCACACTGTGAAGTGTGCTCAGCCCCTAGAGGTGAGATCTGATGCCAATTGAAGTGACTAAGTTACACAAGAAGCGGGGGTTTGAATTGTGTACCCCTTTTTAAATCTCTTCTAACCTGCAACCTTCTTAATAGTTTATTCTCAAGCTTAACTTGGAGATGAGAAGGTTAGAGTTAGTTACAATAACAATTAGTACTTGTAAACCCTTTAGGAGTAAGATCTACCCTGATGAAAAGACAAATATAATCTATTCAAGAGATGAGTAGGTTGAATGATGCAATTTGTGTTAAAAACTGTCTTGAGAAGGTTGAAGAATTTAACCTTCCCTAGGTTAGAAAATAGTATTCAGTGTAAAGCAATTTAAATGATAGTTATGGAAAGCAATGTAAAGAAACAGAGGAGTTATAGAGGTTCACCCACCAATGGCTACGTCCTCTCCTCACTTCCAAGTGAGTATTTCCACTATTCTCCAAATAGCTATTACACTTGCTTTTGATCACACACAAAAGATTTTCAACACCACTTTCTTTTGATCTCCACACAAAGACAAGTGCCCTCTTGCACAGCTTCACCAAGCTGTATTCACCTACTAAGAAACTCTCTTCTATTTTCCTAAAGGTTTTCCTTTTCGTTTTTCACCATCACTCACCTCTCAATCTTGGTAGTTTGATGGAATGTTCACACAAACAATTACAATAATGCTTTTTGGGGTTTGAGATATTTTAGAGCTTGATACAAAGTAGATACACTGTTAAAACAATGGTACTATTAAGCTAGTACGCACTCAACAAAAGGATCCCAGATATGAACTTGAAGAAGCTTTGAGTGTGGGATGAGAAGGTTGAATTGCTTTGAGAAGCTTGACTTTGTGTTGATTGCAATTAACTCTCATAAGTATGAATTTCAGAATGAGTCCTTTAAATAGCCAAGGATTATGAATATTGCCGTTAGAAACTTGTTGAGAGCGCTTGGGAATATCCATTGGTGCATAAGAGTATCTTGAAGAAAGCTACAAAAGATGTCAGCCTTTGAACCTTCTCAAGGCTTGCTTTATGCATTATCTGCAGAGTTGAACCTTCTACAGCTGGATATGTACTCTTCTAGCAACCTACTTAAGAACTATGTCTTAGGTTGTAACCGTTGGCCAACCTGGAACTTATTTAAAGGAACCTTCTCAAGCTTCCTAGTGTGCACAAACACACCAAATATGGAAGGGGAATAATCATGCATTTCCTTCTTTATTGCTTAAGGCTTTTCACCATATTTTTTGCAAGATACCATCATTTAATTCAGGTGAATGTCATTCAAGAGAAGTTAATGTATTTGGATTGAATTTGATATAGTTTCCAGCAACCTTCTCAACATTCATTCTACTTACACATCAACCTTCTCAAGCACAAGCTTATGCTTCTAAGATGTTTGCGAGTCAACCTTCTTTTGACTTCTGGTCAAACCTCTTGTTGACTTTTGGTCAACCATTTATTGACTTTTGGTCAACCTTCTGTAGAGTTGGGCAAACATGTTAGATCACACTTCATTAGAAAACCTAAATCTTACTTAGTTTGTTATCATCAAAACATAGAATGAGATTCTTATTACAACAGTCTCCCCCTTTTTGTTGATGATAAACTTTGAGTAAGTTTTTGAGTTTTCTATTTTATTTTTTTTGACAAGGAGTTTTCTATTTTAAACATAGATAATTTTAAGGCATATTAATCTCATCTTTGGTTACATGTATTGAACAGATATTTCACAGGAATATTTTTTTTTTAAAAACATGTAGATCAAGTGAAACATATCTAAGTTGATGATTATCATATATGAAGTTTTAACAATCAGAGTACAAGATTCTTTGATAATCATTCATTCATAGATAGAAAATTAAAATAGAAATAAACATGTTTTTGTGACATCTTTCACAGTTACATAATATAGATAAACCTATCCTAGGATGTCACATAAACCTCAAACTAGACATTTAACTATGTAGCTAAAAACTTTCTCTATCTCCCCCTTTTGTTAACAACAAAAAAGAAGGAAGACAAGAAAAGAAGATGCTGCTTTGCTGGAGAAGAGTCATCAGAAGGAATAGAGGAGGAGACGGAATGGTGGATGATGTTTTCAAGCAATTGAGGTGGGGGAATGATGGTGGTTCAAACTTAGGTAACATTGAGGTGACCACATTCTTCACAACCATTCTTGATAAGCAAAGTTTCTCTTTGCTTCCATTCTGCAGCACTGCAATGTACTCAAGGAGGGTTTCTTGTTGAGCTTTCATCTGCTTCATTTGCTCATCATGTTTTGCACATAACTTTCTCATCTCTAACATGAGATCTTCCTTGTCCTCAGCAATGAGGGATTTTTCCTTTTCTGAAGAAGGTTCTTTGCTCGAAGAAGGTTTGACTGATGAGAATAGTGGGGCACTCATACTTTGAGTGGGTCCAGAGGTGTCAGATGTGTTTGATGCAGAGGAATTGAAAATAGGAGTCTTGGTCAATTCTGTGTGAGCAATTGAGGCAAGAACTTCTGATTGAGTTTGTGGGGAGGCTCCTGGAGAAGCTTGTTCTGCATTCACTGGTGGAGATGTAGAAGGTGTATTCTTGTTGATATCTTGACAAATCTCATGCATTGCTTTAGAGACTGGACGCCTTTGGCTTTGTTGGTTAGCCAGAGACGTAGAGCGATTGAAGTGGCATGCACGCCACCTATTTTTCTGTGTTGGTGTCATTATAACGTTTAAAAGTTATGACAACTGGGTGTCAGCACTGTCGCTTCAGTTTATTATATATAAGTAAGAGACGCTCCCTCTCATTCGTACTTTTGCAAGATCAGCCCATCGTGGTAGTCAGATTCATGATCAGAGGTGGATGAAGTGGTTATCGGTGGTGCTCAAAGTGGTGGTTGATGGTGGATGAAGTAGGGTTTGACGATGGTTAGAATGGTGGTTTGCTGTGGTCGGAGTAGTGGCCAGTCGTAGTCAAAATGGTGGTTGGAGTAGTGGCCGACAATCATTGTTGGTGACGTGTTAGCGTTAAACAAAATAAGAAATTATAAAACCTATTTTTTTGGTTTTGAGTTATGAATGAAAATTGTTTTGAAATTAAGAAAAAAAACCTACTCAATCCCATTTTATCTGAAAATGTATTTGTTTTGAAATTGACTATCAAAACAAAAAACTTAGACACACCCCGAACAGGACCTTTGGGTTTAGAAAATTTCATAACAGAAAACCACCCCAAAAGGGGCCCAAGTAATCAACTACCAGATGCGTACATCTAATCTGCGTCCAGGGATGAAAGTGGAAAAATGAATTTTAAGAGGGCTAAAACTTAACACATGATAAAGAAATTCTGAGTATTAAAATTTTATATTTGTTTTTAGTGCAAATTTTATTTTTGAAACACATAAAAAAAAATTATATATATATATATATATATATATATATATAAATGGGGATTGCTAACCTACACATACTTAGTTTTTAGAATGTATATGTTAGTATTGTACACACTTTCAATTTGGACACAAAACCCATCACTTCTTTTTTAAAAAAGTTTAGTACGCGGGGTTAAAAAAAAGTATACTTATGCCTGCCAAAGTTCAAATGTTGATGTAAAATATTTTTAAAATTTTTAAAATTTACAAGTTTTTTGTTTCAATAGATTTTTTATGAAATTTTTTTCAGTTGTTAACTTTTTTTTTGGTATAAAGAGGAAAAGAAGGAAAATTAAGATCTTAAAAACTGTACTCTGCTAGTATCAGCATGCAACTAGGGCCGAATGCCAGGAGGAGGGGAGTTGAAAATAATCCATCTGAGAGCCGAGGGAGAGCCAAACTTAGCCAAAAAGTCCGCACAAGAATTTCCTTCCCCGAGAGTATGAAGCATGTGAATTTCCCACTTGCGACCATGAAAGTCTTTGATATTCTGGATAATGGAAGCATAGACGTGCAACAGGTTGATGGTCCTAGAAACCAGCTGTTTCACAAGAGTAGAATCAGAGTATACACAAACCTTTCGGTAGCCTTTAATCGAAGCGTACTTTAGTTCATGAGATAATGCCAAAAGCTTAGCATGCAAGTTGTTGGAATTCCCTATTAACCCAGCCAAACCCGAAAGCCAAGCACCATCCTTATTCATAAGAATACCACCAAAGCCAAACAGACCTGGATTGCCCAAGATGCTACCACCAGCAAAGAGAACCACAAGAGACGCTCGACCTAGATGCCAAGTAACTATCCGAGGAGTGGGAGAGGAGTGACCTTCAACAGTAAAATTTCGAGAGAGCAAATCTACAAGAAACATAATCTTATAGCAAAGCTGAGAGGGATGAATAGTTTCAAGAGCCATACAAAATGAATTACGGGCACACCAAATACACCAGATGCCTGCAAGAAAAAAGAGGGGTTAGTGGAAAGAAGTCTGCCCTTTGGAAGAAGAACAGGTCACGAGAGCCCAAGGTGTGCCAAACATGGGTCGAAGTGGCGCAATCTCTTAGGCAATGAAGAACGTCCTCTAGGCCACAAGTGAATCACTGACAAATGGGAGAGTTGGCCAGTCCCCTACAGTGAAGAAGGTGCATAGTAGGTAAGGAAGCATGACAAGCAAGCCATATGAGTAACTTCTCCAGAGCATTAATCTTCCAAATCCAAGCCCAAGACGAGGGTTCCCCTCCTGGGGGAAGGGATTTTTCTAAGAGCCAGTGGTAACCAGATTTAGTTGTATAGACGCCAACTATAGGATTACACCAAGTTATAGTGTCTGGGACGGAGTTATTAAAGCAGTGAGGGATGGAGCGAATGTGCATGACAATATTCACCGGGATGGTGGTGTATAGGTCTTGTAAATTCCAATCGTCATCAACACTAATATCCTTGATGCATAAATTAAACTCATGAATATCAACATACAACACATGTTGAGAAAGGTTTCTGAACTCAGTCCAGGGCGTATACCACAGAGAGAAGCTTCCATCACCAAATATAAAAACAAATCCCTCACGAATCGCATCCCTAGTCTTCATTATCGTATTCCAAGTGATCGAACCATTCTTGGCAGGAACGTCGAATATATTTTTACCGCCAAGATACTTGCTACGAACTACTTGAGCCCACAGTTTATTGGTGGAAGCGTTCGCAACACGAGATATTCTCACACCCAGGCCACCATCCTTCTTCGGGCGACTGATCGTCTCCCAACCCACGAGATTAATACGTTTCTCGTGGGAACCCTTCCAAATAAAATTACGAGGAAGCTTGTCCATTTGAGAGGAAATGGCTTGCAGAAGGCAAGCAACTTGCATATAGTAAGTGGGGATGGCATTAAGCATCGACTTTGCAAGAGTCACACGACCTGCTCTATTAAGAAGTTTAGTCTTCCAGGAAGCAAGGCGAGACTGCATTCTCTCAACAATAAATTGATAATCTTCTTTTTTCTTCCGACCATGAATCAATGGAATGCTAAGATATTTCTCCAAAGGTATTTCAGTTGTTAGTTGTTAATTTGGCTTCTTCTAATGAGTCATTCAAGTATTTAATAAATTATAAAGTAAAAAAAGCAAACTACAGATTATAGAATTTAAAATTGAAAATAAAAAGAAAACGACACCTTATCATAATCGAGACCAATGAAAAAAAAAGTAGCCACCGAGAGATTTATTGATAAAAAAGACATTAACTATTCTGTTAGTACCCTTGATAATAGAATAACATCTTAATTTATACCAATAATAATAATAATATTATGTTATCTTATTTCTTATCTGCCTATCTGGTGCACATCAAACCTATGATAAAATAGTGCTTATCATGTCTCTCATTATCCATCTCAATCCAACTCTATATTACGTTCTCTATTATATCCTAACTATCAAATATGATCTAACCATCCAGCTCCATTCCTGAAATTTTATGGGCCCTAGGCAATTATTGAGAAAAGGACCATCCAACTCAAAAAAGCCTTCTAGCCGATCAGGCCGGCCTACTAAAGTAAGTATCAATATTATTTTTTATAGCTACTATTATTATATTTAAATTTTTACTTTTATCTAAGTTATAAATTTGCTTACATTTCTTATTTACTTAAAATGTAGACCTATTTCAACTTTTGACATATTTAAATGTATTATTATAAAATAAAATTTAAATAGAATGTCCTGTAAAGATAAGTCTCTAAAAGATTTTGTTAGATCTCAATCTCATTGATCTAATAGCTTATTTGTCTATTTACAAAGTCTACACAACATAAAGATTGTTGGTTCTCTAAAAAGAATGGTGAAATAGGCTTTTAAACAGGTTTTCTGGCATTGCCAGGCTTTCGAAAAGGCCAGATCAGGCCTCAAAAGTTGGCCTATCACGGGCCAGGCCCAGGCCGAGCAAAGCCTAGCTCGGCCCAGCCGATTCCCACCCCTAATGGCACGCACCAAATTCAGGTGCACGCTGGTTGCTTGCTTTGCTGCAATTTCAAGTTCATGATCACATAACTCATCAAAAGCACCTGCTCAGGCAATAGCTAAGTTTAAGCAAAATTTTACAATACACCACTTCAGTAAATAATCTAATTCATACGAGAAAGGTAAAAAAATTTAAAACTGTCATGAGTTCCACTTATTTCTATAGATTATTGTGCATACTATGCTCAGGTATTTTTTAAGAGACTATTTCCTAATGTCAAATGTCAATTGGGTGTGTGTGAGACTTTTTGTATAAAGAATTTTTTTTTGTTTAATATAAGTCTCTACCTGCAGTCAAGCACCTTGTAAAAATTTGGGAAGAGAAACAGGCATAAAGTGTAGAGTTTGTTTTGGGGCTTTTTTACTTAATTTTCGAAGAATCAATGTGGGAAGGGAAACAGGCATAGTGTAGGGTTTGTTTTGGGCCTTTTTTACTTAATTTTTGGGTTTTTTTGGACAAAATTACAAAATATATTTCACTTCTCATAACAGTTTTACAGAGAGAGAGAGAGAAAGAGAGAGAGAGATTTTCGCGTAAAACGGATTTACATACATCCTTTGAACGGAACTACATAGATCTGTTTTCAAGAAACGATTCTACATAAATCTGCTGGCTTCAAATAGAAGAAACGGAAGTAAGTACATTCGTTTTGCTTTCGTTTCTACTCAACAAATATACTTAAATCCCTTTTTTAATTTTTGTTTGTTTTTTTTCCATGGCCTTTTCAGAGGGTCAGTGGCCGGATCCGCCGTGATTCATCGGGGTTTATTTTGCGAGGGGAGACTTCTTCACGAATGAGTTTGCGAGGACGGTCTTCTTCATCACAGTCAGCTGGTGGTGACCCTGAAGATATTCCTCGTCCTAGTAGGCGCACCCGCGTCAGGATTGCAGGACATGCGTCTCACCGGCGTAGGTGCACCTAGGGATGAGAGAAGCCTGTGGAGCAGAAGCAGGTGGAGGAGCAACAAATGGAGGAGGATGACCATTATCAGCAGATTGGAATTTTGAATTCGACAATACTATTGCTAAAACTTCTTTCTTAACAGTTGAATATTTTTGCTGTGCTGGATTCAAATGTTTAGAAGTAAAAGCAATAATCTGTTCTTTTCAACTCTTTGTTTTAAAATACCACCATAATCGATGTCAGAAGCATCCGTTTCGACAAATTTAAAGGCTTGAGGATTGGGAAGATAAAGACATGGAAGATCCTTTACTTGGGATTTAATCTGTTTTACAACATTAGTAAGAATGTCCGTCCAAGGAGGAGGATATTTCTTCAGACGATCATGGAGTGGTTTGATGAGATTACTAAGTTGCTGAAAGAAATCTGAGACATAATTTGGGCAACGTAAAAACCTTTGTAATTGAGTTTTATCAATAATTTGATTGGGAAATTTATCTAAAAACTCAATAGCTCTATTAATAGGGACAATAGTTTCTTGGTAAATATTATGACCAAGAAATCTGACTTTTGTTTGAAACAGACTAATTTTTGTTATTGAGATAGCTAGACCATTCCTTTTTATAATAGAAATGAATATGCTAATATGCTTGAAATGTTGGTTAATAGATTGAGAAAAAATTAGTACATCATCGATATGGACAATGTAAAGTTTTGAGTAAGGATTAAAAGTTTCATTCATAATTCTTTGAAATTCAGAAAGGGCATTTTTTAAACCAAATGGCATAACATTCCACTCATACTGACCAAAATGGACCGTAAAAGCTGTTTTATACCTATCTTCTTCTTTGATCTAATTTGCCAAAATCCAGATTTCATATCAAACTTAGAAAAAATCTTTGCATCATGAAGTCTCTTTAAGAGATCTTTCTTGTTGGGAATAGGATACCTAATCAAACAAAGAGCTTGTTTAAGAGGTTTGTAATTTATAACAAGCCTAGGTGTTACTCTTTCGATCTCAGCTTGTTTGTTGACATAAAATGCAGAGCAAGACCAAGGACTTTACTATTGCGAATAAGTCCTTTTTCTAAAAGGTCTTTGATCTCTTTTTGACATACTTGAAGAAGTTCTTCATTAATTTGAATAGGTCTTGCTTTTGTGGGAACTTGTCTTTCTTGAAAATCCTTTTCATAAGGAAGTTCGACTATATGGTGTTTTCTTTCCCAAAAAACATTAGGTAAATCTGAGCAAACGGTAAATTGGATTTGCTCTAAAAGACCTTTAATATTTTGTTGAATATCACGTTTTTGTAATTAATTTTCAATATTCTTAAAAGAGATTTCTTCTTTAAGAAAAATAATTTGATTTTCTTTAAAAGAAATTGAATTTAAGTTTCTAATAAACGGTTTTTTCAGAAACTTAAATATGATAGGTTGACCCAAATGTTGAGGAATAATGCAATCCTCTGTTATTTGAAAAGGGAAAAAAATCACTTTGTTTTTCAAATCTTTAACTAGTAAAAAGGATGTTCAATTTTGAGGTTTTGATTTTCGATAATAGCTGAGGATAATTTGTAATTGATTTTTAATTTAGAACCATTAGCAGCACTAAGTTGCTCTGAAGTTTTCTCAAAGTATTTAGTAGGATTTAAAACTTCTAAAATACAATCGGAGTGTGCTTCTGTATCAAAAAGAGCAATAGTTTCAAGGGTAAACTTCCCTATGATGATCTTGATGTTTATGTATATGTAGAACTTTTGAATTCTAACATAATTGATTAGACCTAAAAAATCATCAGTGAGATCATCTTCCTTCTTAGAGGCAGATGATTCAGACGATGAATCATAATTGTTATTCCAGTGATCTAAAACTAATCGCTGATTAATCTGTTTTTGTTTTAGATCTTTAATCTCGATTTTCAAATTATTTATTTCAAATTGAAGATCTTGAATAGTAACAGGTTGTATATTGGTTCTCTCTATTCTTTTAAAAGTTTCTTTAAGACTAAATCTATTAGTCACTAAAGAATTTCTAGGAGGTTTAGATTCAAGAGTGGATCTTAACTTGTTTAGATACTTTTCCTTTTCTTTTGGATCGGGAATAGCATTTATTGCTTCAAAGAGAAGATCTTACTCTTGGGTTAAAACATTAATATGGTTGGAGGAATCAGTTAAATCGTCATCTTGGATTTGGTTAAGATCATTGAAAGATTGATCAGAAGATTCTGAATTAGAACCTTCCTCTGAAGATTGGATTAACAAATTGTTAATCTTATCTTCTATTTCTGGGTCTAAGTTTAGGGCTTTTAATTTCCCTATAATCCTACAATTTCTACTAATGTGGCCAGGTTTACCACACTTGAAGCAAATAATAGGTTTTTTGGAACATTGTTATTCCCATAAGCTTTTTTTGAGGGTTGAGTAGCAGCCTGTGGTCTAGGTTTATTAAAACGCCTTTTCCTATAATATTTGGGCTTGGGTAAGTTGTAATTGGGTTTTGATTTTGACTTGTATCTAGCCTTTTTAGAACAAGGTAAACCAAATTGATTACCAAAAGTCCCTAAATCTTTACGGTTTTGGGTCTTTTCTTTTGTAAGTTGATGCTGGATTTTGTCATCTTGACATATCTTTAAAGAAACCTTTTGGATAATAGCAATAAGTTGTCCATAGCTTAATTGATGATAAGGGATCTCACCATAAGGATTTTGGCTACGAAGTTTCTCCCGCACTTTATCTCCTAAAGATTTGGGAAGCCCTGCTAAGAAATTTTCTTTCCAAAAAGCTTGTTGGCTATCTTCTCGGGTATATACTCTGGTTAAGAAAGTATCTTTATACCATCTGAAGTCGCCAAGAAATTTACACTTAAAATTAGATAATAATTATGCTGACCTATCTTTTATTAAAGAGGGATCTCCAATAAAATGTTGGGCAATATAGTAAAAATTAAAGTATTAATCACTTCAGGAATATATTCTCCATTTTCTAAGATTGGAGTGTCATCTGGGTCTTGCTTAATAGTAGTGAGAATTAAATGTTTTTCATTTTCAGTGAGATAATTATCCCACCAGCCTTTAAGTTGGCCACAGAAACCTGCAACTAATATTTCAATAATCATATTCTCTGGACAATTATTGCAAGTGTCATAGGTTGAAGCTACCATAGTCATATTTTGAAGGATTTTGGTTATGCCATATTCATTTTCACCATCTACGTTCCATTCGTAAACATTATTAGCGCTAGAGCTCTTAAAATAGGACTCCTTTTCTTCCAAAAGAAGATCTGAGTTGTGGCTCTAGCATAATAAAGTTTAGTTTCTCTTCTCCATTGGTTCTTTGGATTATGGATGATAGGGCTAACCTCCGAACTTGCTCCTTCTGAATGATCAGAAGAAGAGGTTTCTCCTAACATATTAATAGATTTAGTATTCCTAGGGGGAGGTGATGGTGTATCAGGAGCATTCGTCTTAAGAAGCACTAATTGCTCATTGACTCTGGCTAATAATTTATCTTTAGCATCACCAATTTCCTTTTTGATGTACTTCTTTGGGTCAGCAAGTTGTAAGGTTTTTTTTTGAGATTTTTAGAATCTCTCTAAGGATTAAATAAGGGTTTTTCTATTTGGGTGGACAATGACGATGGTTCAATCTTAGGTGAATGAAGACAAATTTTTTTTCCTTTCTCTTTACTTTTAGACTCGCCTAAAGCTTGTAAATATTTGTTTGTATAGTTGGATTGTTCCAGGAGATCTTTGATGTCTCTGGCTGAGATAGGCCCTTCATCAGTTCTTGTTTTGAAAGGGAAGGCCATAACAGGGGGGTTTTGCTCTTTATTATTAAGAGCAAAAGGTACTTTTGGTGGTAACTTAGACTGAACAGTTTGCCCATCTTTTAGATGCCATACTGTAATAACATCTAATGTTTTCCTTCCAATTAAATCTATTTGGAAAGGGTAATTAATATTTTTCTTGATAGTATAAGCATGAAACCGGTCAAAGAAAGGAATATTGAGTTCTACTTGTTCAAGAAATTTATAAAATGTCTCTTTGATTTTATTCCTTTTGTGTCCCTGATAATGTTGAAAGAACCATTCTCGGTGAGGTGACCATTCCTAAGAATAGAATTCTTTCTTGGGATTCCTTATCTATAATGAACTTAGATAACATCATAAGGTTCATTAAGGGATCAAGTGGGTGATTGAATAGATTTATGGTATTCATCTCTTTGATGTGAAGTCTTTACAGGAGTTGTAGTTTCAAATACTTGTAAATGGATAGTAGCTCCTTCGTGAGAAGGACCAGCCTCGATTCTAGGGATAGTCTTAGAGACTGAAAAAGATCTCCTAGACATGGTAGTTCTAAAATATTCTTTTGATTTAAGAGACCTAGGGATTGAGAAAGAGTTTCTCCTATTAAAGACTAGGTCTACTTTTCCAGATTGGTATTGGATAACATCCTAGAATTCAGGTGTTAGCCTAGGTGCTGCAGGTGCAGCCTATTCTAGGGACCATGTTTCTGGGAGTGTTATATCACTCCATTGTATTGTCTTTGGTACAATAATATCGGCCTTACTATTATCTATAAGAAACAAAGCTGTTTCTCCCGATTTGTTGTTGAACCAAGGTCAAACACTCTTTGTTTTGAATGATAACAAATTACAATTTGTTTACTAATGGTTATAGTTGAACCAAAGCACAGGGCAATGAACCAAAAGGGCAGGGCATGAACCAAAGCACAGGGCAATGAACCAAAGCGCTTGGCATGATATGATATCGTAAAGTGTAGAAGCTCGAAGCAGAAACTACTGAAGCGTTCAAGACTTATGTGTTATTTTTCTTTGCATAGGACGCGTGTAAGATCCGATCACTTAAACTTTATGACTTATGTAGTTGAGAGATGATTTTTTAAAATAGAACTATTTTGTTAAAATCTTTTATATAAAAGTATGATTAAATAGGTTAGGCACAAGATGTTTTTAAAGAAAGGTTTTGAATAATGATTTGTTGTTTTTTTTTTTTAAGAAAATAGATTCATGAGTTAGTGTTTTAAAAAGAATTTGTTTTTGAAGTAAAGAATCGATTCTTGATTTGGTACATAAAGCTAGAAATCGATTCCCACTTATTTCTAAAACCAAAAATCGATTTCCACTTGCTTTTTAAAGCCAATAATCGATTTCTCTCTTGCCTTGGAAGCAAGAAATCGATTTCCCTCTTCCCTTTTAAGCCAACAATCGATTTCCCACTTCTATATTGGTTTTGAAAGAACTTGTTTTGGAAAGAAAACAATCGATTGATGACTTTGTGTTTTAAAAGCATAAAATCGATTTCTTGCTTGTTATTTCAAAGATGAAAATCGATTCATGGCTTGTAAGTCACAAGCTGAAAATCGATTTATGGCTTGTAAGTTACAAGCTAGAAATCGATTCATGGCTTGTAAGTTACAAGCTAGAAATCGATTTATGGCCTATTTTTTTAAAAGAGAACAATCGATTCATCTCTTGTAAGTTCAAAGAAGTAAATCGATTCTCCACCTGTTTTTTGGAAGCACAACTTGTTTTTGAAGCTAGCAATCGATTTCTCTCTTATTTCATTAAAGCTAGAAATCGATTCCTCACTTATTTCTCTAAGAAGGAAATCGATTTCTATCCTGTTTCTTTCAAGCAATCAATCGATTCTTCACTTATCAAATTTGTGTTAAAAAGTGCTTCAACGGTCATATTTTTACAATCCATATAAATAGCACTTAGGGTTTTTACGATCAAATACACAACACACAAATCAAAAAGAAAAGAACGCAAACACTCACCGTCACATTCTTTCTTCACGTTCTTCATCTAGGGTTTCAAAATCTCTCATCTCTCTCAACTACATCGTGTTATATTGTTTGAGTGATTGGATCCTAGCTTTCAGTTGTAATCATCTATAATTGGTTGTTGTGAAATCCTGGGAAGTTTTCTTGGGTAATTCAATCGGGGAGATTGAATTGTAACGAAATCCTTAGCGGGGAGCTTGGGTTCTCAATTTGGGGAAAATTGAGATTGGCGTGGTAGCTATAGCGAAGTTGCTTGCTTGTAAGACGTTGAAGAAGTATCTTCTCATATAGTGGTTATTATCAAGTCCGAAGGTTGCAAAGCCGGAGGCCGAGGACGTAGGGCTTTTATCCCGAACCTCGTAAAAATCACGGTGTACTCCTATCCCTTATCTTTACTTTGCGTTTTCTTTTATAATTGTTAACTGTCGTCGCACTTGCTATTATCACGCGCAGATTTGATTATCGTTATAATTATAATTATAATTGTTTCTGTCATTGTTATAGTTTGCATAAGTTGTTGCATATAGTTTAAATTCCATTTTCCGCATTCGATTTGAACTAGCATTGTTAATTTTTCGAAAATCCAAAAGAAGTCATATTTAGCATATAACCTTATTCACCCCCCCCCCCCCCCCCCCCCCCCCCCCCCCCTAAGGTTATCATATAGTCCAACATTTGTGACATTTAGTTTTGAGGAAATTAGATCTGATTGAGTTCATAACTTTATATTGAACTCTATATATTAAAGTAATTGGGACTGATCCATCCTTCATATCATATCCATGACATTTAACATTAAAAAAATAGAACATCAAGGATGTTCTTATCGTCCAGACTTACAGTTAAATCTGGAAAGCAATTAAGGGATCCTGAGGCTATTCTCAATTGTTCCTAATAAGGAATCATGAAAATGATTATGCCTAGCAACCCTTAAGCAAAAAAGTACTGCTACATTTAGGGATTCTCAAGTGAGAGGTTTCATTCCTACCTAAATACTTCCTATGTGCATGTAGTTATAATTTTTTGCTTTATGTTCTTTGATACCTTTTCAGAAAGTAGATGAAATTCTTCATCATCCTTTTGGAGTATGATTCTTTGTTCAACTGTTCTGATTATATAGTCAAATTTTAGAAAGAAGTTCCTTCTAGTTTGTAAAGATCTTTTTGAGATATTTTTGGTATATCCCAATTATCTAAATCTTGATTGATATCTTCAAAACGAATTTCTTCTTTGAAGACTTTACTTCCAAACGATTGATTTCGACTCTCGTTAGGTGAAGAAGATGAAGCTTGTGAGGATTTATAGGAAATACGGGAGGAATATAAATATTAAACTTGAATTAGTAATTATTTTCTAGTTCATACTCTAGAATTAATTATATATGGTTGTTCATTGATCAAACCAAAGCCACCTCTAATAAATATTATTTCTGACCAAGGACTTACTAGTACTGTCCTTCAAAGTTAGATCTGAATGTTCCTGATATCCCTCCCCATAAGTCATTTAATCACAATTTTCTGGTCCAGCATAATATTTACTGAGTACTACCAGTTGATCATGAACATATTTAATTAACTGCAAAGCATAAATTAGCTAAATAATTTGTAATTCAAATTTAATACTACATTCCTACTTCCCCATTTGGCTTTGATACCAAGACGGGATTCCCTTAAGCAGAGAAGTACTGCTACATTTAGGGATTCTCTAGTGGAACCCCTCTTAGAGATCCCTTAATATATATATATATATATATATATATATATATATATATATATATATATGTGTGTGTGTGTGTTATTTAAATTATATACATCATCGTCGTAGTAGAATTTTTTTTACAATTAATGTCGATCAATGACGAAACAAGTTTAAAAAGTTTTTACAGCGATGATGTATGCCGATACCCAATTAAACATTTTTTGCTCTTCTATTTGGTAATTTTGGTCCCTGTACTTTTTTTAAGCACTTTTGGTCGCTAAAAATCAAGGATTGTGCAATTTTAGTCCTGTATTTTTCAGAAATTCAAGATTTTTCAGGATAGAAATTGTCAAATTAAAAAAAATATGGACCAAGATTGTTAAAAGTAAAATAGAAGCACCAAACTTGCCAAGTTAACAAAAATCACATATCTGTTTGTGATAATAATAGACTAACGAGACTTCTATCAACTTTGGTTGTGCGGTTGGGTGAACGTAATCGTATTTGAAATCACGGCAACTGCCACGTTCAAGCTGAAGCTCCATTTATTAGCTCCTGGAAAACACGACAAAAAGCTCTCTAAACGCACGATTGACTTTACAACCACAAATCCAAACATGTTGGAATGAAAATCTCTTTCTATGTTTTGATGATACAAACTTAGTAAGATATTAAGTTTTCTTGTTAATGTTATCTAACAAGTTTATTTCAAGTGTGAAGAACAAGCCATCAAAGATAGCAAAATATCAGACTACCTTGAACTAAAAAGATCATAGAAAAATGAAGGTAGAAAAGAGTTGTGAAGGTTGAAAGATGTGAAAGTTAAAGTCATGTGAAGGTTGACCAAAAGTCAACTGTGAAGGTTGACCAAAAGTCAACCAAAAAGTCAACTCAAAGGGTTGACCAAGTCAACGTACATTGACCAGAATTTAAAAGAGTGTGGCCCCACATTTATTTTGAAGATCCAGAATTGTGAAGGTTGAAGATAAAGCTGAAGAACAATTTCAAGAACATAATATGAAGATCTTACCCATCAAGCTTCTCAATATGATAAACATGTTAGCTCTCATTTATTGAAAATCAGAGAGTTGTTGTTGCTGGAATCTTGTAATAAATGAAGGAGGAGCTCCTTGATTATTCCTAGGCCAAACAAAAGGTGTTTAAGGTTAAAGGATGTGAAGCTTCGTGTAATAGTTGTAAAGCTGCTTTACAAGTACAAGCCAGCTAAGGGAAAGCCAGAATTCTGAACATAAAGCACAGTGTCAGCTTGTGAAGGTTGAAAAGCTAGCAGAAGGTACAACTGTCAGCTTGTGAAGCTTCAAAAGATGTTAACTTTGGAACCGTTTAACCAGATAATTCTATGGACCATTGGACATCTCCAAACTGCTATATTCAAGTTTCCAATGGCTATATTCAGATCATATGGCTATTTAAAGGCTGGAAATCGAAGTTGCAAATCATGAGAGTGAATTTGAACCTACACAACTAAAGCTTCACAAAGTTCTTCCATCCTACTCATCCCACACTCAAAGCTCTTCATGTTCAAATCTGGGATTCTTTTGTTGAGTGTGTGTTAGCTTGCAAGCATTTAGTTTGTTTTATTTTCGAGCTATTGTATATCCCAAACCCAAACCTTTGATTGTAAAAAGCTATCTAGTGAGCATTCTCTCAAACTACCTAGAGAGAGGTGAGTGTTTGTGAGAATCTACTTGATAGAGGAATCCTTTAGGAAACAAGGAGAGTTTTGTAGTAGGAACAGCTTGGTGTAGCTGTGTTAAAAGAACACGTTGCTTTTGTGTGCGATCAAAAGCAAGTGGTGTTGCTAGGCTATTTGTGTGTGATCAAAAGCTAGCGGTTGTAAAGTCTTTTGTGGTTGAGCAAAAGCAAGTGTAAAGGCTATTGGAAAATAGTGGAAATACTCACTTGGGAAGTGGGGAGAGGACGTAGCCATTGTTGGGTGAACCTCTATAACTCTACTGTGTTATTTACTTGCTTTCCTTACTATCTACCAACTTGCAGTTTACTTGTGACTGTTTTCAAAACCTTGTGAAGGTTAATTCATCCAACCTTCACTAGACAGTTTTCAAACTGATAATCTATTCTTTCATTATTAAATCAGTAAAACGAAACAACTCTCTAATTACCTTAAAGTTTATCTTGAGAACACTTTGTTTGAGAAGGTTTCAGGTACAAAGTTTTAAAAGGGTACACCGACCGGTGGCGACCACCGCAGATTTTTTGGTGGTCGACAGCGGCGACCCCGACAAGGCTCTGGTGACCAGCGATGGTTGGCGACGGCGCTCCAGCGACCGACGTGACATGAGGTGGCAGAGCTTCGGAACAAGTGGGATGTTATATATATATATATATATATATATATATATATCTGTGTGTGTGTATGTGGGCATGCGTGTGTGTGTGTGGGCATGCGTGTGTGTGTGTGTTTGATTTTAAAAATTATATTTCTTAGACCAAATATGATTCTTTTTAAATTAGTTTTTGTGGAATAAATTATTTTCTTAAAAGCTGAAAAATATTTTTTAAAAAATTATTTAATAAAAAAAGAATTTTTTTAACCTAATTTTTCTCCAATGAATTTTTCTAGTTTTTTTAATGTAATCTAACGGATTTGAAACATTAGTGGATGCCCAAAAACCATCCATAAGATCTGAATTTTACTGGATGCCGATCTCAGTCAATGAAGTTGGGTCGATATGCTTCTAAGTTGTGATGCTGAAGATGCTCGAAGGGTTGTATCAAGATGCACTTTTTGACGTAGATCCGGTGAGGGGGGTGGTGCCTGCACACACTCTGACTTTCAATTCAACTCAGAGTAAAGGTGGCAAGCAATAATAAATGAATAGTCGATGCATTGATTCCGGACCGTTAGATGGAGAGAAAATTGGATCACTACCGCTTGTTTGGTGAGGTGATATTTTGACCTTGGATCCAACAAGGACAGGCCTAATTTCCTGACTGATCCTGGGGTCACTTCGTGATATTTCCTCCCAACTTTATCAACTGGGTGATAAATAGCTCAGATGCGTTCTCATGCTGGTGTGGGAGGTCAGATTGATCGGGCAATGAATTCTCCTGAGTCGATCGAGGTTGGAAATTAGAATTCAACCAAATGAGAGTACCTCGACCAAGGAGTTGAACAAACCTCGTAGCTTTCTATTTGTTATTGGTTCGGTCTGAGGTCTAGATGTGATGCTGGTGTGCGAAAATGTGATGTGCAAGTATACGCGGTCGCAACAAGTAAGAAAGAGTAAGTAGATATCGTTCCCATGAGGATTGTTGAGTTACTTTCTATATTTAAATTAGTAATTAGGCTAGTGAGAAAAACAAGTAACAATAACAAGTTATCAACAAGTATTGTGAATAACAGAAATGGAAGTAGGCAAATAAAGATAGAATAAAGATTCAAAGTAAAAAGATAGTCTGAATGCTTTTTGCTAAGTAAATCACTTTTAACAACATTATGTTATATATGATGCTGGTGCAATGGATGTTGTAGCTCTAAATAAGTTTTATGCCTAAGCTCTAAATAAGTTCACTATCATCAGGGTTTCATTATAAGTCTTATGACTAAGCTCTAAATAAGTTCACCCTTGTATATGAAGTACCCACAGTATCACCCTATGGACTATGCTATCCTATGTCTAGGTTTTAGCATGGAATAACAAAGTTTCCTTTAATAAACACTTACCCACATTAGTTTTTGAGTTCCAATTATAAACCATGTCTGAATTTATAATTTGCATTCACTTCTAGCTGATCAATTCTAAAGAATGAATGTGAAAGAATTAAGCATGCAAGAACTAAGATGCCAACATCAATACATAACACAAAATTAATTAAAGAATCATTACAAAGTGTATAGCATCCCAACTACAAATGGAATTAGCTCATGCTTAACATTACTGAAATCATAGTCATGTTAATATAAGAAACAATGACAGAAGACAATAAATAGATTAGAGAGTACACAATTGATTGCCCTTGCATCAGTCAGGTCAGTAATGTTGAAGCATTGCCTCCAGCACTCCTTGAAGTTGTTCAAGGACAAAGGAAGAAGTTATCAATTCCTTCACTCTCCTTTGAAACTAGCTCCAAAGTTGTTTTAAGTGATATTTTCTGGTCTACTTGTGAATGAGGAGATGAAGAGTATTTATAGACTTCATGGGTGAGCTTTCTTGAAGAAGAAGTTGGTTTCACTTGGAGAAGAAGTTGGTTTCACTTGAATCCATGTGCCTCAAAAGTAGTTTGATCTTTCAACAATTAAATAAAAGGTGGCTCCCTTGAGTAAGGTTTTTTCATGGTTGGGTTTACTTGGAGGTGAAGTTGATTTCTATTAAATCTATGTGCCTCAAAAGTAGATTTGACCTTTGTTTTATTAAAGAGAAGAGGTCTTATAGTGAATTGACAAGTGTCCTCAAAAGTTGGCTCCGTTGAGTGAGGTTTCTTCATGATGAAGTTTCTTGAGGTTGGAGTAATTTCCCAATAATGCTGGAGCATTTCAGTGTGCCACGAATGCTGGGGCATTGATTGTTGGGGCATCTAATGTTGTAGCATTGAACAAACACATTAAAATACAATATGGGGCATCAAAAGTTCCACAAATCAGTTTCTAACCCGCTTTGTTGGAATAAGAATCTCATTCTAAGTTTTGATGATAACAAACTAAGTAAGATTTAAATTTTCTAATGAAGTGTGATCTAACATGTTTGCTAAGTAATAAGAACAGGTTTCCTATCATAGCAAAATAAGGCTATACCTTGGTCCAATAAGTTGATAAAATGTGAAGGTAGAAAAAGCCTTGAGAAGGTTAAGATATGAGAAGGTTAAATTAAGTCAACAGAAGGTTTGACCAAATTTACAGAAGGTTGACCAAAGTCAACAGAAGGTTGACCAAAAGTCAGCAGAAGGTTGACCAAAAGTCAAGAGAAGGTTTGACCAAAAGTCAAAAGAATGTTGACTCACAAACACCTTAGAAGCATAAGTTCATGTTTGAAGAAGGTTGATGTGTAAGAGGAATGAATGTTGAGAAGGTTGCTGGAAACCGTATCAAATTCAATCCAAACACATTAACTCAACTTGAATGCTCTTCACTTGAATTAAATGATGATATCTTGTAATAAATGTGTTGGAAAGTTTCAAGCAATAAAGAGCAAATGCTTGATTATTCCTTTTCCACATTTGGAGTGTTTGTTCATCCTAGGAAGCTTGAGAAGGTTCCTTTAAATAAGTTCCAGGCTGGCTAACAGTAGCAACTGTAACACCCCGGAAATAATTTAATTAAAATAGTTGATTGAATTATTAAAATAATTTGGAGGCGGGATTTAGATAAATTAAAAGGTTAATATTTTATATGCGTAGGAGGTGAAACGAGTAAAGGAGGTGGTGACGTAGAGAGCCCAGTGTTTACTGAGCCCTCAACTTAAACCCTCGGGGTTTAAGCCAAACCCTCATTCGCAGCAAGCAAAAGAAAAACGAAAGTGAGAGTGAGAGAGAGAGCACGCGGCGCAAAGAGGGAGAGAAGAGGAGGGTTTCGCGAAGAATTTCAAAAGGAGATCGTTCGTGTTGCTGTGGTTTTGTTCGTGTCTCGTTCGTCGTGTTTCGGAGCTTACGTTATTCGAGGTAAGGGTGGGCTTAACCTTGATAATGGGTTGATGATAATTATGTGTGGGTAGTCTAGGGCTTTGTTGAATTGTTCGTGTTGTTGCATATCGTGTTTTCGTTGAGATTGGTGCTTTGATGATTATTGCACGTTATTGTGATTTGTTTCGTTATTTGTTGTTGCGTGATTGTTGTATCACGATGATGGTGTTGTTATTGTTCGTGTTTTTGTTGTTGCTGTGCGTGGTTGATTGTTGTTGTCGCGTTGTCGAATTGTCGTTTTTGTTGTGGTGGTTGCGGTGTCGTTGCCGTTAGGGTTTGGTGTTTGGCAATTTAGCGATTCTGGACACAGGTTCGGTTTTTCTAAAACTGGCGATGTTTGGTTGATCCAAAAATTATGAGGTTGATTGTTTTTGAAAATAGACTTAACGCCGGTCGTTTTGGCACTGGTTTCGTTAAATTCGGAGTTGTATAGCTCGAGTTATAGGCGATACAAGTTAGGTTAAAATTCTGGAAACGATTTGGGTATAGATTCGGTATTTCGGTGACTGGGAACGTTGTATTGACCGAAAAATTATGTGGTTTATTTTTCTGGAAAATAGACTTAATGCTTGTTAATTTGGCACTTGTTTGGTTGCGTTTAGAGTTGTGTAGCTCGAGATATGAATTCCACAAGTTAGAGTAAGATTCTGGAAACAATCTGGACACAGGGTCAGTGTTTTGGTTACCACGTTTTCAAAAGAACTCCTTTTCGAACGAATCCAATTTCTTTGAAAACTAGACAAAATTTGCCCCAGTTTATGCACAAGTTTCATGCAATTTGATTGAGTTTTGGTCACTTTGGAATTGCTTGAATTTGAAGGACAGAAACTGTCCTCTTTTGCAACTAGCCTGTGTGCTTTTCGAAAACTGTACCTATTGGACACTCTCCTTCAAAAACTGAACTTAGGGATGATAACCAGACCCATAGGGCTTTCCAACAAGTATTTATTTGTTGAAATCCGATGTCGTTTGCTATTTTAATTAATTCGCTGAAGTAGGTGCGATATGCCTAGGCGCTGTGCGCCAGTCTTGTGCGTGGTGTGCGTGCGTTATGTCCGCGTTGTGGAGCCGTCTGGTGTTAATATTTCAGGTGCGGTGCTGGTATGCTCAGGAGAGTTTAGTGGTATCTGTGATGCTACAACTTGGTGCTATTTTTGGTGAAATCATTTGTTTTGATTCTGGTGATATAGTATTTATTTTAAATACTTGTTATGGTGAGTTGGTGCATAATCATGGTGTCGCATTGTCATATGCATGTTTTGGTGATATAGGCTCTGCCTCTGGTGTTTATTGGTGATATGCCCGTCGTAGCTCATTTTGGTGATCGGTACCGGATGCATATGCCCACTGGAGGGGTTGCATATCATCCCATTGTCTATGAATGTTATAATTTTGGTGGTTCACTGTCAAATGGATTTTTCCTTTGGTATCTGGTGCTGTGATATGGTGTAATTGTATTGTGTTGCTGTAGTTACCTGATGCTAGCATATTTTTATCATTTGTTTATTATCTCTGTTAGACTCACCCCTTCTGCTTGGAATGTTGCTCTCATGCGGCAACGCTGCAGGTGTTCGCTAGTGCTCGTGGAGGAATTGCTAGGTTTTGCTTCCTCTCTCGTTTGGGTCTGTGTCAGCTCTGATATGTAGCACCGGGGAGTCGTTAGTTATCGTTTTGAACTATTATTTTAGTTATTGGAAATTGTTTTAATTTATTTTGGAGATGTCTTTAATTGTTAATTCTGGAGATGTTTAAATTGGTTAATATTTCCGCTGCTTGGTGATTTCTTTTATATAAATTATTTTGGAGATTTTCTTTTTTTTAAAATGGTGAAAAATGTAGCGCCCTTCGAGGTGACTCTGATAATTGTCTATTTAATTGTAATAGTAAAAGGGGGGTGTTACATTAGTGGTATCAGAGCAGTTCGGTTTGTCCGGCCAGGTTGTCGAGTCGTCGAGTCGAGTAACACTTGAGTAATTGTTACTCGTTTCTGATTATAGTTTCTGTTGCAGTGTTAGGTTGAGATGGCAGGACGGAACGATGCTGCACTCGCTGCTGCTTTGCAGGCTGTGGCTCAAGCTGTGGAGAATAACCCAGGTGCTGCTGGTGATGCTGGGTCGCGCAGTTTGGCTACGTTTCAGAGGGAGAATCCTCCTACCTTTAAGGGCAAGTATAACCCTGATGGTGCTTTGGCGTGGCTGAAAGAGATGGAGAGAATCTTTCGTGTTATGGATTGCTCTGAGGCGCAGAAAGTCAGGTATGGTACTCATGTGCTGGCAGAGGAGGCTGATGACTGGTGGTTGGAGGTGAGGCAGAGGTTGGCGACTGTGAATGAAGAGGTCACTTGGGCTGTGTTCACCAGAGAATTTCTGAGAAAGTATTATCCTGAAGATGTCCGTGGGAAGAAAGAGATTGAGTTTCTGGAGCTGAAGCAGGGTAATATGTCGGTGACTGAGTATGCTGCCAAGTTCATTGAATTGGCGAAGTTCTATCCACATTATGGTGAGGCTGGTGCTGAATTCTCCAAATGCATCAAGTTTGAAAATGGGTTGCGGGCTGATATCAAGAAGGCGATAGGGTATCAGAAAATTCGGGTGTTCTCGGAGTTGATTGACAGCTGCAGAATCTTCGAGGAAGACAGTAATGCTCATTCTAGAGTCATGAGGGATAGGCAGAAGAATTTCTCGAGTCGTGGGAAGCCGTATGAGGTTCCAGCTGGTAAGGGCAATCAGAGAACTGCTGTGGGTAAGAGACCTAGTGGGGGAGATGCTGCTGCTAGTGTGGTATGTTACAAGTGTGGTAAACCCGGTCATAAGCGTCCTCACTGTCCAGGTGATGTGAAGAAGTGCTACAAGTGTGGTAAAGAGGGTCATATGGCGTCTAGCTGTGATCGAAAGGATGTGTTATGCTACAACTGTGGTGAGGGTGGTCATATCAGCACTCAGTGTCCTAAACCGAAGAAAGAAAGGTCCGTTGGGAAGGTGTTCGCTCTGGCGGGGTCAGATGCAGTGAATGAGATCAGAGGTACATGCTATATTAATAATTCTCCTCTTATTGCTATTATTGATACTGGTGCTACCCATTGTTTTATTGCTACTGCATGTGTTGAGAAATTAGATCTTGTTTTATCTTCTATGTTGAGGGAGATGGTTATCGATACTCCGGCTAAGGGTTCGGTGACTACCTCGGTTGTTTGTGCTAAATGCCCTTTATCGATATTCGGTAATGATTTTCTCGTTGACTTGATTTGTTTGCCGCTGAGCGGAATGGATGTTATTCTAGGTATGGACTGGTTAGTTGATAACCATGTTCATATCAACTGTCATGAAAGGTCTGTGAGTTTCTTTTCTCCTGAAGAGGAAGAGTCTGGTTTGTTGTCTGCTGGTCAGTTGCATAGGGTAATGAGGGAAGACGTCCAGTTGTTTTCATCAATGGCGTCATTGTCTGCTGAGAGCCAAGCGAAGGTTGATGAGTTGCAGGTGGTGCGAGAGTTTTCTGAGGTTTTTCCCGACGAGATTCCGGATGTACCACCAGAGAGAGAGGTTGAGTTTGCTATTGATCTGGTACCTGATACTAAACCTGTGTCTATGGCACCGTATAGAATGTCTGCATCTGAATTGTCAGAACTGAAGAAGCAACTCGAGGATCTGCTTGAAAAGAAATTTGTGAGGCCAAGTGTGTCGCCGTGGGGAGCTCCAGTGTTGTTGGTGAAAAAGAAAGATGGTAGTATGAGGTTGTGCGTAGACTATCGGCAGCTGAATAAGGTGACTATTAAGAACAAGTATCCGCTTCCGAGGATTGATGACTTAATGGATCAGTTGGTGGGTGCTCAGGTGTTCAGTAAAATAGATTTGAGATCGGGTTATCATCAGATCAAGGTGAAAGACGAAGACATTCAGAAGACAGCTTTCAGAACCCGTTATGGGCATTATGAGTATTCCGTGATGCCTTTCGGTGTGACTAATGCGCCGGGAGTGTTCATGGAGTACATGAATCGTATCTTTCGTGAGTATCTGGATCGGTTTGTGGTGGTATTCATTGACGACATCCTAATATATTCTAAGTCAGAAGAGGAGCATGCAGAACATCTGAGATTGGTATTGGAAATTCTGAGGGACAGGAAATTATATGCGAAGCTGTCTAAGTGTGAGTTTTGGTTGAAAGAGGTTAGCTTTCTGGGTCATGTTATTTCGGGGAATGGAATTGCCGTGGATCCGTCTAAGGTTGATGCCGTGTTACAATGGGAGTCTCCGAAGTCAGTTACTGAGATTAGAAGTTTTCTAGGTCTGGCAGGTTACTATAGGAGGTTTATAGAAGGATTTTCGAAGTTGGCACTTCCGTTGACTCAGTTGACTTGCAAGGGTAAAGCTTTCATCTGGGATGACTGTTGTGAAGAGAGCTTCAAAGAATTGAAGAAGAGGTTGACGACGTCTCCTGTTCTGACGTTGCCTAATCCGGAAGAGTCGTTTGTGGTGTATTGTGATGCTTCCAAGATGGGGTTGGGAGGTGTGCTTATGCAGAATGGTAAGGTAGTTGCCTATGCGTCGAGACAGTTGAGGACTCATGAGAAGAACTACCCTACCCATGATTTAGAACTTGCTGCAGTTGTGTTCGCGTTGAAAATTTGGAGACATTATCTGTATGGTTTGAGGTTTGACGTGTTCAGTGATCATAAGGGTTTGCAGTATCTGTTTGATCAGAAAGAGTTGAATATGAGACAGCGCAGATGGTTGGAGTTGCTGAAAGACTATGACTTTAGCTTGAACTATCATCCGGGAAAGGCTAATGTGGTAGCTGACGCTTTAAGTCGAAAGACGTTGCATATGTCAGCAATGATGGTTAGAGAACTCGAATTAATTGAGCAGTTCAGGGATATGAGTTTGGTTTGTGAAGTGACGCCTCAGAGTGTCAGATTGGGGATGTTGAAGATTGATAATGAATTCATGGCTAGCATTCGAGAAGCTCAGAAGTTAGATGTTAAATTAGTTGACCTGATGGTTGGGATTGATCAATCCGAGAATAAAGACTTTGAGTTGGATGCGCAGAATGTATTGAAGTACCGTGGGAGAATCTGCATTCCTGATGATGAGGAGATGAAAAGAGCAATTTTAGAAGAAGGTCATAGGAGTAAGTTGAGTATCCATCCGGGAGCTACAAAGATGTATCAGGATCTGAAGAAGATGTTTTGGTGGCCTGGTATGAAGCGTGATGTGGCGCAGTTTGTGTATTCCTGCTTGACTTGTCAGAAATCAAAGGTTGAGCATCAGAAGCCTGCTGGGTTGATGCAACAGTTGGAGATTCCGGAATGGAAGTGGGATAGTATTTCTATGGATTTCGTGATAGGGTTACCTAATACTGTGAGGGGGCACGATTCGATTTGGGTGATTGTAGATAGATTGACGAAGTCTGCTCATTTTATTCCTATCAATATCACGTATCCGGTGTCGAGATTGGCAGAGATTTATATTCAGGTGATTGTGAAGTTGCATGGTGTTCCTTTGTGCATTGTGTCTGACAGAGATCCTAGGTTCACTTCTGATTTCTGGAAGAGTTTGCAAGAAGCGTTGGGTTCTAAATTGAGGTTGAGTTCAGCTTATCATCCTCAAACTGATGGACAGACAGAGAGGACCATTCAGTCGTTGGAAGACTTGTTGAGATCTTGTGTTCTTGAGCAGGGAGGTGCGTGGGATACTCACCTTCCGTTGATCGAGTTTACTTACAACAATAGTTACCATTCTAGCATCGGGATGGCACCGTTCGAGGCATTGTATGGTCGGAGATGTAGGACTCCGTTGTGTTGGCATGAATCTGGGGAGAGTATTGTTCTTGGACCCGAGGTTGTTCGAGAGACTACTGAAAAGGTGAAATTGATCCGTGAGAAAATGAAAGCGTCGCAGAGTAGACAGAAGAGCTATCATGATAAGAGGAGGAAGGATTTAGAATTCCAAGCTGGTGATCATGTGTTTTTGAGAGTCACGCCTATGGCTGGTGTTGGGCGTGCATTGAAGACAAAGAAGTTGACTCCTCGTTTCATTGGACCGTATCAGATCACTGAGAGAATTGGTAATGTTGCTTATAGGGTGGCCTTGCCGCCTAATCTTTCGAATTTGCACGATGTATTTCATGTGTCGCAACTTCGGAAGTATATTTCGGATCCGTCCCATGTGATTCCGATGGATGATGTGCATGTGCGGGATAATCTCACTGTGGAGACAATGCCTGTGCGAATTGAAGATCGTGAAGTGAAGACTTTACGTGGCAAAGAGATAAACCTGGTGAAAGTGGTCTGGTTAGGAGCTGCTGGTGAAAGCATGACATGGGAGTTGGAGAGCAAGATGCGAGAGTCCTATCCGGAGCTGTTTGAATCAGGTATGTTTTCGAGGACGAAAGATTCTAAGTGGGGGAGGGTTGTAACACCCCGGAAATAATTTAATTAAAATAGTTGATTGAATTATTAAAATAATTTGGAGGCGGGATATAGATAAATTAAAAGGTTAATATTTTATATGCGTAGGAGGTGAAACGAGTAAAGGAGGTGGTGACGTAGAGAGCCCAGTGTTTACTGAGCCCTCAACTTAAACCCTGGGGGTTTAAGCCAAACCCTCATTCGCAGCAAGCAAAAGAAAAACGAAAGTGAGAGTGAGAGAGAGAGCACGCGGCGCAAAGAGGGAGAGAAGAGGAGGGTTTGGCGAAGAATTTCAAAAGGAGATCGTTCGTGTTGCTGTGGTTTTGTTCGTGTCTCGTTCGTCGTGTTCCGGAGCTTACGTTATTCGAGGTAAGGGTGGGCTTAACCTTGATAATGGGTTGATGATAATTATGTGTGGGTAGTCTAGGGCTTTGTTGAATTGTTCGTGTTGTTGCATATCGTGTTTTCTTGAGATTGGTGCATTGATGATTATTGCACGTTATTGTGATTTGTTTCGTTATTTGTTGTTGCGTGATTGTTGTATCACGATGATGGTGTTGTTATTGTTCGTATTTTTGTTGTTGCTGTGCGTGGTTGATTGTTGTTGTCGCGTTGTCGAATTGTCGTTTTTGTTGTGGTGGTTGCGGTGTCGTTGCCGTTAGGGTTTGGTGTTTGGCAATTTAGCGATTCTGGACACAGGTTCGGTTTTTCTAAAACTGGCGCTATTTGGTTGATTCAAAAATTATGGGGTTGATTGTTCTTGAAAATAGACTTAACGCCGGTCGTTTTGGCACTGGTTTCGTTAAATTCGGAGTTGTATAGCTCGAGTTATAGGCGATACAAGTTAGGTTAAAATTCTGGAAACGATTTGGGTATAGATTCGGTATTTCGGTGACTGGGAACGTTGTATTGACCGAAAAATTATGTGGTTTATTTTTCTGGAAAATAGACTTAATGCTTGTTAATTTGGCACTGGTTTGGTTGCGTTTAGAGTTGTGTAGCTCGAGATATGAATTCCACAAGTTAGAGTAAGATTCTGGAAACAATCTGGACACAGGGTCAGTGTTTTGGTTACCACGTTTTCAAAAGAACTCCTTTTCGAACGAATCCAATTTCTTTGAAAACTAGACAAAATTTGCCCCAGTTTATGCACAAGTTTCATGCAATTTGATTGAGTTTTGTTCACTTTGGAATTGCTTGAATTTGAAGGACAGAAACTGTCCTCTTTTGCAACTAGCCTGTGTGCTTTTCGAAAACTGTACCTATTGGACACTCTCCTTCAAAAACTGAACTTAGGGATGATAACCAGACCCATAGGGCTTTCCAACAAGTATTTATTTGTTGAAATCCGATGTCGTTTGCTATTTTAATTAATTCGCTGAAGTAGGTGCGATGTGCCTAGGCGCTGTGCGCCAGTCTTGTGCGTGGTGTGCGTGCGTTATGTCCGCGTTGTGGAGCCGTCTGGTGTTAATATTTCAGGTGCGGTGCTGGTATGCTCAGCAGAGTTTAGTGGTAGCTGTGATGCTACAACTTGGTGCTATTTTTGGTGAAATCATTTGTTTTGATTCTGGTGATATAGTATTTATTTTAAATACTTGTTATGGTGAGTTGGTGCATAATCATGGTGTCGCATTGTCATATGCATGTTTTGGTGATATAGGCTCTGCCTCTGGTGTTTATTGGTGATATGCCCGTCGTGGCTCATTTTGGTGATCGGTACCGCATGCATATGCCCACTGGAGGGGTTGCATATCATCCCATTGTCTATGAATGTTATAATTTTGGTGGTTCACTGTCAAATGGATTTTTCCTTTGGTATCTGGTGCTGTGATATGGTGTAATTGTATTGTGTTGCTGTAGTTACCTGATGCTAGCATATTTTTATCATCTGCTTATTATCTCTGTTAGACTCACCCCTTCTGCTTGGAATGTTGCTCTCATGCGGCAACGCTGCAGGTGATCGCTAGTGCTCGTGGAGGAATTGCTAGGTTTTGCTTCCTCTCTCGTTTGGGTCTGTGTCAGCTCTGATATGTAGCACCGGGGAGTCGTTAGTTATCGTTTTGAACTATTATTTTAGTTATTGGAAATTGTTTTAATTTATTTTGGAGATGTCTTTAATTGTTAATTCTGGAGATGTTTAAACTGGTTAATATTTCCGCTGCTTGGTGATTTCTTTTATATAAATTATTTTGGAGATTTTCTTTTTTTTAAAATGGTGAAAAATGTAGCGCCCTTCGAGGTGACTCTGATAATTGTCTATTTAATTGTAATAGTAAAAGGGGGGTGTTACAGCAACTCAAGTCATAGTTGTGTAGTAGGATACTAGTAGAGTACATATCCAGCTCAAGAATGTTCAGATGGTCAGATAAAGCATAAAGCAACTCTTTAGAACGTTCAAAAGCTGTCAACTTCTGTACCTTACTTCAAGTGACTCCTATGGACCATTGGATATTCCAAACGTCTCTCTTTAAGTTTCTAACGGCTATATTAATCTTCCTTGTCTATTTAAAGAGTTCATTCTGAAGTTCCAAGGCATGAGAGTTAATTGCAACCTACATAAAATCAAGTTTCACAAAGCAATCAACCTTCTCATCCCACACTCAAAGCTTCTTCAAGTTCAGATTTGGGATTTTTTTCTTGAGTGTATGCTAGCTTGTTAGAATCATTGTTTTCTGAGTGTATCTACTTTGTATCAAGCTATTAAATATCCCAAACCCCAAAACCATTGTTGTAATTGTATGTGTGAACATTTCATCAAACTACCTTGATTGTGACGTGAATGCTGGTGAGAACATAAAAGGAAAATCTTTAGGAAACTAGAAGAGAGTTTCTTAGTAGGTGAAAACAGCTTGGTGAAGCTGTGCAAGAGTGCAGTTGTCTTTTGTGTGGTGATCAAAAGAAAGTGGTTGTTGAAAGTCATTTGTGGTTGAGCAAAAGCAAGTGTAAAAGCTATTTGGAGAATAGTGGAAATACTCACTTGGAAGTGAGGAGAGGACGTAGCCTATGTTGGGTGAACCTCTACAACTCCTGTGTTCTTTAGATTGCTTTCCTTATATATTGTTTAAATTGTTTTGCACTGAGCATCGTTTTCAAAACCAAGAGAAGGTTAAATTCATCAACCTTTTCAAGACAGACTTTAACACATACTTCAACATTCAACCTACTCATCTCTTGCATAGTTTTTGTTTGTCCTACTGTCAGTATAAATCTTATCTTTTAAGGGTTTACACGTATTGATTGCTTTTGCAACTAACCCTAGCCTTCTCATCTTCAAGTTAAAGCTTGAGAATAATTTGTTGAGAAGGTTGCAGGTTTGAGAAATTAAAAAGGATACACAATTCAAACCCCCCTTCTTGTGTAACTTAGTCACTTCACTCTTTTACTCTAAACAACTCACATTGATTTAAGTCTAGAACATATAAATAACTCTATATAAATAAGAGTTATTAAACGCCTTTTACTTTGTTGGTTAGCCAGAGACTTAGAGCGATTGAAGTCGCATGCACGACACCTCATTTTCTGTGTTATTGTCATTATGACGTTTTAAAGTTGTGACAGCTGGGTGTCAGCACCGTCGCTTCAGTTGATTTTACATAAGTAAGAGACGCTCCCTGTCATTCGTAACTTTGCAAGATCAGCACATCGTGGTTGTGTCTTTGCCCGACTTTGCGTTTGCCAAGGTCTGAACCGTCATCCGTATATTTCCTCGGGATTCTGCTTCTTCGATTCAAAAGGTACTTCTGATTTCCCTATTCTTATTACGTTCTTTCTCTACCTCGGGGCTTGAGTCGGTCCTTTCGAGAACCAATTTAGTTAGGACCTCGACCGACCCTTCTTTGTTGGAATTTCGAGTACCGTTTGTTATGGACACAAAGAGCATGGAGATTCAAGACTTGACACTTGGACCAATAACAAGAGGAAGAGCAAGGAAGATTAAAGAACAATTGGAAGCTCAAATGATTAATTTGCTTAATGATAGCAAATGTTCTAAAATTGTTCCATGCCTTTTCAATGCTCTTATAGTTAATATTTCATAGAAATTTATAATTGTAATAAGCCAAACATTTTTAGGCATGTTATTTCCCTTTCATAAAAGCCTAATTGTGTAAGGCCTAGTTTGGGCTTGAATTTGGGCTTTTAGTTGTTATGTTTGCTTTTTAGTGAGCCCACAACCTATTCTCTATAAATAGGTGGGATTTTGCAAGTTGTAAGGACCTTTGATCATATTTTTAATTTGAGCGGAATTAGCATAAGTGCTCTCTCTAGGGTTCTTTCTTGAACCATCTTTGGGATCTTATCAAGAGCTTAGGTTTTTGTGGCGATCCAAGCATGAGAAATATCATCTTTCCATGAAAGATGTGGCTTCTCTTCATCTCATAGATTCATCCCTTATCTTTCCATCCTTTTGATTTTCTTCCCTTTTCTTGTTTATTGTCTACAATATTTCTTTGATTATGGAACGATCCTCTATCTTTGTTGAATTAGTAACAATAATTCACATCAAGTGGTATCATTAAGCCTCCTCCATAATCAACTTTTTAGGGTTTCATTCTCAAAAAAAAAAAATCGTAACAGTGGAAATTGATTTGCGTATGAATCTGAAACTATCACTTTGATAGTGTTATGCTAAATTAATTCAAATTGATTTCAATCAGATTTTTTTTCCCCTCTTTCTTTTGATTCACATCCTGTTTTGCTTTTCGTTATTGTTCCTATATTTCTAATTTTGTTTTTTTTCTTTTTCCTTTTCCTTGTGTTCTGACATGTGCAATTTGTCATTTGTGGTCAGGTAATGCTCAATTTTTATAGTGACTCTTTGCTCCAACCTGTTTCGGTCAGTTCAATTTGTGGTCAATGCAATTTGTTCCAACCTGTTCGGTCCCTGTCTGTATCTAACCTAGGTGAATTTTCTATTAATTCATAACTTTGTTCTCTTTCAACCTAGGCAGTTATATGATTGTGATTATTTGTGTTGTCAAGTCCAATTTATGAGTCAAATTCTGTTTTGGTTTGCCCACTGAGCATTATAGTAGCAAAAAAAAAAGTATAAAAAAAAAGTCCAAAAGAAAGTAAAAAAAAAAAAGAAAAAAAACTGCATTGGTTGCGAACAGAGCACGTGGTAAAAAAAAAGTGTACTAGTAAAAAGACGCTACTAAGGGCAAAATTGTTCAAAACAACTCAGAAAATTTTGAAAAAAATCTACAACATTTCCCAACTCATTGGTGATCTTTTGAATATTTTTCTGGAATTTTTGGACTTCATTTAAGGTGTTTTTACCTAGACACACAAATATTCCACTATTTTGTCTAATGTCTTCAACTTGTGAGTCTTTCCTTGTCTTTTTGCCTTTCTTTTGAGTGTGTTTTCTTTGTTATTTGTTTCTTGGTTGTCTTTAAACTTCTTTAAGTTTTGTCTTAGAGTTTCAAATTGTCCTTTTATTTTGGCCTCCTAGATGTTAATTTTTATTGTTTGTTTTGTCACAACTTCTCTAAGTTTACCACAAACTTGATAAGCGATTTGATTGGTTCTTTTAAGAGCCCAAGAGCAACACTTTTAGGGAGTGGTAAAAGGCAAGAGAGTATATCATTAAAAAAAAGCCAATTGAGTGACAAACACGAGTGACCATTATTGAGTGTAAACACTAAGGTGTGTGGAGAGGTCCTTTTTAATTTATTTATTTCTAAAAAAAATATTATTGTTCTATATATTATTGTTGTGATCTTGGATACTTAAATATGGGTGATTCTATACCTCATTCCCCAAGGACGGCTTCCCTTGTCGATCATTTGACTAGAATGATGAATGCTCAAACCATTGCATTTAATAATCAAGTCAATGAATTGAGGGAGGAATTTTTGCATCAAAGAGATACAAGGTCTAATCATGGGAGACATTCTCAAGATGATGAGTTTGATGATGAAACCGATAGAGAAAGAAGGCGTGAAAGAAGGCATAGGGGTCATGGTAGGCATCATAGAAATAATGGAGATGATAATAGAAGGCCAAGGGAAAGGTATGAGGGAGGAAAAATCAAGTTCCCATCCTTTCATGGCAAGAATGACGCCGATGCATACTTAGATTGGGAACTCAAAATTGACCAACTATTTGAGGCCCATGAAGTTGAAGAAGCAAGGAGGGTGAAACTTGCAACTTTGGAGTTTAAAGATTATGTTTGTTGTGGTGGGATCAACTTGTGAAAGATAGAAGAAGATGTGGTGCTAGACCACTTGAAGATTGGGAGGAGTTGAAAACAATATTGAGAAAAAGATATGTACCTTCACACTCCACTAGGGAGCTCCAACAAAAGCTCCAAAGATTGAAGCAAGGAAACAAAAGTGTGGAAGACTATCACAAAGAATTTGAAACCTTGAGGATAAGAGCCAACACAAAGGAGGATGACGAAGCCCTTATAGCTAGGTTCCTCAATGGCCTAAGCTATGACATAAGGGATGTGGTTGAACTTCAACATTTCATGGACATAGAAGAGTTGGTCCACCAAGCCTCAAAGGTGGAGCAACAAATCAAGAGAAAAAGCAACTACAAGAAATACTCCTCATCCAAGGATTCCTCATCGTGGAAGCATAAAGACTCCTCCACTTGGAATGATAAGTACAAGAGGGAGGGTGAATCAAGCAAAGAGGCCACAAGGTCTAAGGAAGGTAAGTCTTCTAACCCTTCTCAAGAAAAAAATTCTTTTACTTCTACCACTTCTTCTCGTTCATCAAAGTGTTTTAAATGCTTAGGAAGAGGACACATTGCATCTAATTGTCCAAACAAAAGAGTAATGATTTCTAAAAGAAAAGATGCATATGATTCCAATTCCTCATCATATTACTCCGCCTCACCATCTTCCGCTAGTGAAAATGAAAATGGTTGTGAGTTGGCTCCCGTGCAAGGAGACCTTCTAATGGTTAGGAGACTCCTAGGAGTCAATGTGAAGGAAAATGATCAATCACAAAGGGAAAATATTTTCCACACAAGATGTTTAGTGGAGGGAAATGTTTGCTCTTTAATAATTGATGGTGGTAGTTGTACAAATGTGGCTAGCTCTACATTAGTCAATAAACTTTCTTTGAAAACAACTAGTCATCCTAGGCCATATAAACTTCAATGGCTTGTTGAAAATGAGGAAATTTTGGTGGACAAACAAGTTTTGGTTTCTTTTAGCATAGGCAAGTATAATGATGAAATATTATGTGATGTTGTGCCTATGGAAGCCTGCCATATCCTTTTGGGTAGGCCTTGGCAATTTGATAGAATGGTAGTTCATGATGGTAAATCTAACACTTTCACCTTTGTGCATAACAAACACAAAGTGACTCTTTTACCTCTTAGTCCCAAAGAAGTTTGTCATGATCAAATAATTTTGAAACAAAAAACAGAACAAGAGAAAAATAATGCTAAAGGAAATATCATCTTGAATATCAATCCATCTTGTGCGTCAGATTCCACTCCAAACGTGGAGAGTTTGTTTCTTAGAGAGCATGTGGTTAGGAAAACCTTATTGGCAAGACAACCTTTATATTTGCTTTATTGTAATGACTTGTGTTTGTCTTCTTCTCAAAAGGTTTCCTCTAATGCTTTGGATTGTCTATTGCATGCTTTTAATGATGTGTTCCCAAAGGATATACCTCAGGGCCTACCCCCTTTAAGAGGCATTGAGCACCAAATTGATTTGCTTCCAAGTGCTTCTTTGCCCAATAGGCCTCCTTATAGGAGTAATCCGGAACAAACAAAAGAAATAGAAAGACAAGTCCAAAAGCTTGTGAATAGTGGTTGGATTAGGGAAAGCCTAAGCCCTTGTGCCATGCCGGTCATCTTAGTCCCCAAAAAGGATGGATCTTGGCGTATGTGCACCGAATGTAGGGCCATTAATAACATCACAATTAAATATAGGCACCCAATACCTAGACTTGATGACATGCTTGATGAGTTACATGGTGCTTGCATTTTTTCCAAAATTGACTTAAAGAGTGGGTACAATCAAATAAGGATCAAAGAGGGAGATGAATGGAAAACCGCTTTTAAGACCAAATTTGGGCTTTACGAGTGGTTGGTCATGCCTTTTGGCTTGACTAATGCACCTAGCACTTTTATGCGTTTGATGAACCATGTCTTAAGAAATTTCATTGGAAAATTTGTTGTTGTTTACTTTGATGACATTCTCATATATAGTCTTAATATGCATGATCACATTGACCATTTGAGAAGTGTCTTGAATGTTTTGAGAAGTGAGAAGTTGTATGCTAATCTTGAAAAGTGAAGTTTTTGCAAAGATGAACTTACGTTTTTGGGATTTGTTGTGAGTTCACAAGGTGTTAAGGTTGACGAAGCCTAAATCAAGGCCATCAAGGCCATCAAGGATTTGCCTACACCAAAGTGTTTAAGTGAAGTGAGGAGCTTCCATGGCTTAGCTAGTTTTTATAGGCGCTTTGTGCCTAACTTTAGCACATTAGCCGCTTCTTTGAATGAAATTGTTAAAAAGAATGTGTCTTTTAGATGGGGAAGAGAGCAAGAAGAGGCCTTCAATACTCTCAAAGATAAATTGGTGAATGCCCCAATTTTAGCGCTACCCAATTTTTCAAAAACTTTTGAACTTGAATGTGATGCCTCCAATATAGGCATAGGAGCCGTGCTACTTCAAGAAGGCCATCCCATTGCCTACTTTAGTGAAAAGTTGAGTGGGGCTAGTTTAAACTACTCCACCTATGACAAAGAGTTATATGCTTTAGTGAGGGCATTGCACACTTGGCAACATTATTTAATTCCCAAAGAATTTGTGATCCATAGTGACCATGAATCCTTGAAGTATCTAAAGAGCCAAGGAAAGCTTAACAAGCGACATGCCAAATGGGTAGAATTCCTTGAACAATTTCCTTATGTCATTAAACATAAAAAGGGGAAAGCAAATGTAGTGGCAGATGCTCTTTCTAGGAGATATGCTTTAATCACCACCCTTCAAACAAGGTTATTAGGGTTTGACCATTTGAAAGAATTATATGCCTTGGATGATGATTTTGCCTCTCTTTTTAATGCTTGTGAACTTATGTCTCATGATTCATATTATAAGCATGATGGGTATTTGTTTAAAGGAAATCAATTGTGCATCCCTAAATGTTCTTTGCGTGAGTTACTTACTAGGGAAGTGCATGAAGGGGGATTAATGGGACATTTTGGGGAGCATAAGACTTTAGAGATGTTGCATGAGCATTTCTTTTGGCCTAAAATGAGGCATGATGTGCATTTGATATGTTCTAGATGCATTGTTTGTAAAAAGCCTAAATCCAAAAGTATGCCTCATGGTTTGTACACTCCCCTCCCTATACCATCCTCCCCTTGGGTTGATTTGTCTATGGATTTTGTATTGGGTTTGCCTAAGAACAAGCACGGGCATGATTCTATATTTGTAGTGGTTGACCGTTTTTCCAAAATGGCCCACTTTATTGCTTGCCAAAAAGTTGATGATGCTTGTAACATTGCTAATTTATTTTTCAAGGAAATGGTCAAGTTGCATGGTGTTCCCAAATCCATTGTATCGGATAGGGACTCAAAATTTTTAAGTCACTTTTGGAGAACCTTATGGGCTAAGCTTGGTACTAAGCTTCTATTCTCTACTACTTGCCACCCCCAAACGGATGGCCAAACCGAAGTAGTCAATAGGACCTTAGGTACCATGCTTAGGACCATTTTACACTCTAATTTGAGGACATGGGAGGAATGCCTACCTTTTATTGAGTTTGCTTATAATAGAGTGCCTCATAGCACTACATCTTACTCTCCATTTGAGGTAGCATATGGTTTTAATCCACTAACCCCTCTTGATTTAATTCCTTTGCCCATAAGTGATGATGTGCTACACAAGGATGCCAAAGATAAAGCCAAATTTGTGCAAGAGCTACATGCCAAGGTCAAGGAAAATATTGAGAAAAAGGTTGAGCACTATGCTAAGAGTGCCAACAAAGGAAGGAGAAAAATGGTTTTTGAACCCGGTGATTGGGTTTGGGTTCACTTTAGGAAGGAAAGGTTTCCTTCCCAAAGAAAATCCAAGCTCCAACCTAGGGGTGATGGACCCTTTCAAGTCTTGGAGCGCTACAATGATAATGCATACAAGATAGATTTGCCCGGTGAGTATAATGTGAGTGCTACTTTTAATGTCAGTGACCTTTCTCTCTTTGATGTAGGTACACATGAGCACCTTGAAGATATTGAAGATTCAAATTTGGGGTCGAATTCTTTTCAAGAGGGAGGGAATGTTATGGACACAAAGAGCATGGAGATTCAAGACTTGACACTTGGACCAATAACAAGAGGAAGAGCAAGGAAGATTAAAGAACAATTGGAAGCTCAAATGATTAATTTGCTTAATGATAGCAAATGTTCTAAAATTGTTCCATGCCTTTTCAATGCTCTTATAGTTAATATTTCATAGAAATTTATAATTGTAATAAGCCAAACATTTTTAGGCATGTTATTTCCCTTTCATAAAAGCCTAATTGTGTAAGGCCTAGTTTGGGCTTGAATTTGGGCTTTTAGTTGTTATGTTTGCTTTTTAGTGAGCCCACAACCTATTCTCTATAAATAGGTGGGGTTTTGCAAGTTGTAAGGACCTTTGATCATATTTTTAATTTGAGAGGAATTAGCATAAGTGCTCTCTCTAGGGTTCTTTCTTGAACCATCTTTGGGATCTTATCAAGAGCTTAGGTTTTTGTGGCGATCCAAGCATGAGAATTATCATCTTTCCATGAAAGATGTGGCTTCTCTTCATCTCATAGATTCATCCTTTATCTTTCCATCCTTTTGATTTTCTTCCCTTTTCTTGTTTATTGTCTACAATATTTCTTTGATTATGGAACGATCCTCTATCTTTGTTGAATTAGTAACAATAATTCACATCACCGTTGCACGAAGGTCTCGTAGGAGGGGATTGGTCGAGTTAGAGGCTGGTGCTCCCGCAGGGTAGATATGGCGAGTTTCTTAGGCTCTTCCTTGACACGGGCTCCCTCCGTGTAGGTACAAAATGGCTAGGAAAAACTTACAGCTCGGGTGCTGTGAGATTCTCCTTCAAATAATGGTTCCTCGTCGTCAAGCCGTAGAGCGGATCTTCCGTTGGGAGCGGTGGAACAAATTTTGATCAAGACATAGTGGATCCCTATTCTTGGGTTTCCCAAAATTTTCTTATGAGGAAAGGTGCTTTTGAGGAAGGCGCTACCTTTGTCCTTTCAAATTTCCAATATTTTGTCAGGATTGACCAAAGAGAAGGGAGGGATTTGTTGGATGTTCCTCATGATACACCGATGTGAAACCTGATCACCGACGATCCCAAGTTTTTCATTTACTCCGCAATGGTCTTTGAGGTGGGAGTTTGCCCTTCTTTACCCCTCTCCAACAAAGGTTTCTTCAGACCTTGAAAGATTCCCCCTCACAACTATGTCCGCCAAGGTGGGCTTATCTGCGAGCTTATGAATTAGTGATGCAGGCCTTTGAGCGTCCATTATCTGTAGAGTTGTTTCTTTACTTGTTTGATGTTGTGAGGAGTCCGGAAAGAAATTCTAGGAAGATTCATCACGAATGTATAGACTTAGTGAGTGGGGTCTCAAATTTTTTCCAGCCCATTCTTGGTGAATGATTTTGCCGGCAAATGCTTTTATGTTCGTTTGAGAAATCAGATTGCTCTCCGAAAATTCGGGAAGCTCAATGACTGTGATGAACTGGATTCTCTGAACTTTCATTTCAGCTGGTCGTCAAATCATTTCAAAAATTCTACCAAATCTTTCTCTTGAGTGTATTCCCAGTTTGAGGGGAAGGACATCCTAAGTCTGGAATTGCTTCGAAGTAGACTTCTAAGTTTCTGGGGGCCTCCTTAATCAATTTGTGAGCCCCAGTGCCGGCCCCTCGTGGAGGGCGGTTTCTACCGTGATTGGTATGTGATTTGTTAGTGTGTCGACTTCTTCTAACCATCCTTTTCAATAGATAATCCTTTCCCCTTTTTCTTGCAGGGACAATAACGCCTTTTAGTACATTTTTTAACACATTTCTTTCAGGGACAATAACGCCTCTTCTCCGAGATCACAACCATCTGGGTGGGACGGAGGGGACACCTCGGGAGGTAAAGGTGGTTAGAGGAGACCTTGAATCCTCAGTCCGAATCACTCATATGTTGTTGTGGTTGGGAAGGGATGTCTGCCTGAGGCCGTATGGATGGCCAGAAACTGCAACCCTGAAGTCTTGACGGAGAAGAGGCCGAGCTTGAGGCCGAGACAGGATGATGTTGAGGGGGATGATTTTGCTGCTTCCAAGGATGTTGTTTCTATATTTTGCGATGCCAGCTTGGAAGATCTTTGCGTGAATCTCTTTGATATTGTTCGTTGAATTGCAGACTTCGACACTAAACTTCTGGAAGCTGATCGTCAGTCTGGTGAAGGAGATAACTGATTGAGGGCTTCCTCCTAATCATCTAGGTATATTTTTGATTGTGCCCCGAGTTTATGAGTTTGGGTACTATTTGACAGGTAGGTGGCAGCTACTGAGGGAGCGCGATGAGGCGCGAAGGAGCTTCCAATATGCCAAGAGGGCTTTTGATCTGCAGTGAAGTGGCAAAAAAAGGGAGGTCTCTGCTTGGAAGGAGGTAGAGGCGGAACATGAATTGCTCGACTTTGTAGGAGGCGGAGAATAATTTTGTTGAAGCTACTACTGCTGCTTCTCAGGTCGGGATCCTTCAAGCCAAGTTTGCTGATTTGGAAGGGAAGCCGGCCAAACTGGTAGTAGAGAGGGATGAGGCGGTGGTGGCCGTCAAAAGATTGCCCAGAAGGCCATAGTGTTTGACGAGGAGGCCTTTAAGAATACTGTGGAGCAGGTTTTTTAAATGAAAAATAGTTTGATGTTTTTGTAAATTTGATAATATTAAATAGTCTTAAATTTTTTAATGTAAAACTATATATGCAATATATCGCCATCGAAAATTACAATATTTATAAATGATTATTTTGATTTTTGTTCAAGTGAAAAACAATACATGATATCGCTATAATTTTATTGTAAGTTTAACACATCAATTTTAGAGATTTTCCAATTTTATAAATCATAAGTACAAGTAATAATACCAACACGGTTAGACTCGTGCGAGTGTACAAGTATACTACTAGTTAACTTAGAAAATTTAATCTTTCAATAACATAACCAAAAGTCCAACACAATTTTGCAGTATAAAAACAACCACTGTAAGAGTGGATCAAAATTTAGCACCACAAAATTAAGCAACAAGAAAGCACAAACTTCAGAGTTTTCAGCTAACCAAAAGAGAATAAATATATCAAGTGTGGCCTACACTCAAACAACCACATATAAAAAGAGACATAAAATGTAGACACTTGTAAACTTGGTCCAAGTAACAACTCCATGCATTAGGCTTATTATGAGTTTGTCATTATGCAAAAGAATCATAAACACATCTAGAGTTTAAGATCTAAGTTAAGCACATTTTCATTCTCATTTCCTTCCTTCCCTTTCTCTTTCTCATTCTCTTCCTCTTTCTTTTCTGGCTGGTGCATATTTCTTGTCACTGAAAAGTTGTTATAAGGAAACATTTGAGGAGTTGATACAGACATGGGATGTACCAAAGGAAATGGGGCCATAGAGTTTCCCAAAACAATCCTAGCTTGCTGCCGCTCTGTGTGATCATGTAATATAGGAACTTGATTTGGAATGTTTAAACCATACAAGTTCATGTAGTTTGGGTTAACTAGTCTTGAAATGCTTAAAGGCCAAACAAAATTCCCTAATGAGGGATTTGAAGTATTGAAGCCAGAAACCCGATTTTGAGGTTCAAATTGTGGTGGCCTTGAGATCACGGGTTTTGGAAGGGCATGCACATGGCTAGAATTTGCACCAACATCACGAGCCTTTAAATTTGGAGCAATATAATTGTTAACAAAATGTTGTGGTGCATACAAATTAGCACAATTGTTGTACTGCTGTCTCCCACCACCTAACTGCAAGACACATTTTGGGGATGAGAAAACACATTTTTATATGCTGAAACCTTTTGAATATCAAGGTTAGGACATTGTTACATAATGTTATATATTGTGTGCTTTAAGTATTTTTGCAGCATCTATTAGAGGCAATATGATTCAAAAATTGACCACTGTAGTACTGGCCAACGTTCTAGTTCAGTTGCAAAGCGATCATGTAAAGATCTTTCTACTATCATCCAATCATAATTTGACATGTCATTAGAAATATTTAACTTAAATCATTACTACCTAAAAGTCATACTTAAAATATTTTGTGATTGATTGATGGTGTAAAACGTTGTTGTGCATGAAAACTAAACTCTATATATAACTGCAATCCTGTAATATTCTAAACCCAAAATTGCAACAAGTAGTACTTAAAATTGAAGTACTTTGTCTTTCTATCTAGTGATTTTGTAGTTGTCCAAAAGTTATATCTTAATATTCAATAATTGAATGTTTTCATGCTAAAAGGAAAAAGAAAAAAGCTCAAGTAATGTTAATACAAGTCTTAATTAAGAGTGTTGATGATGAATAGACTTACGTGGAAGTCTGGTTTGGGAGCATTTACAACTTCTTCACTATTTGGTGACAAATGCTCGTCTCTCGTATCTGTTTCAAGAGCAAGATGTCTTTGCAATTTTAAGACTTATCCACTACTTTTTTTTTCTTCAAACAGAGTGTATATAAATGGTTAGGTGAGAAACAAACTTCCTTACCCGAAACTTTGCGACGAAACCTTGCATGCCCAATGGTTACGGGTTGCACACCACCTTGTGGCTTTCTACTTGGAGCTGTTGGATGTGTCTTGGTGTCTAAAGATTCCAAATAGAAACGTTGAAGGTCATCATCACTTAGATCTTCAAAAATCTTTTTCGCAAGAGTTAGAAGGGCTTCAGCCTATGAAAGAAATTTTATTGAACAAAATTTAGATGTTTCTAGAAATGGATATATAGCATGCATTATTACAAAGCTTAGCAAACTATAATTCTCAATTCATTTAGTCATACCACTTGGAAAGGTTTTGTGTTTGGGTAATGAGCATCCATAGAGCTGACACACAGTAGATACACATCATTCTACACAACATTGAAGAGATAAAAATTCAGGTGGAAGTTTTACACAAATCAATATTAATTAGGATAAGAAATGAAATGAAAATATGATAATTTTTTAACCTTGAAATCTTCCATGCTTTTATATTCTTTTTCGTTGATTTTGGCACGTATGGTACCAAAATCCATCTGTCTCGTGCTTGCCCTACCATAATTCTCTACCTTTAAAAAATAGTATAACATTAGCAATTAAATCTCAATAATAATAACACAACCAGAAATAACTTCAAAAGGCAATGACTTACATTAAGGGTAACAGGTTGGGCGAAGAACTCATCTGGGTCGTTCCTACATGTTTGAATTAACCACTTATTAATAATTTAATTTATAATAACGATCCTTAAAAATTGTAAATGTTGTCAAATATTAAAATTACTCGAGAATATTTTCTAGCTATTTAAAAAGAAATATCATATATGATTATAGCTTTTACCTTTGTAGGATATCAACGACAAATTCAAATAATCCTATTCCTTTCCCCTCGTTTATATTTTGAGTGTTGGAGGAGGTGTTCTGATACTCACTTTCTTCCTTCCCCTTCTCCCTTAGAGAAATAATCCTTTTACTTCCAATCCTCTTTTCTATCTTCTTTGATTCTTCTTGAAGCTCAGATATCTTTCTTCTTCCAGACCCTAATTAGATATATATGTTAGTTTGTAGTTAAATATCTGTTAGGTAGTCAATTGCACTGTTGTAATAAAAGTCAAAGTTAGTTTAGTCAATACTGTTAGTACCTAACTAACAGAATGTAACAGTTTTTTGTGGAACTCTATTGTATCTCTATATAAGCTGCATCTTGCAACAATTAATGAAGTCAGTGAGTTCACAATCAATTTCCTTCTCAACCAGTTCTCAACAACTGGTATCAGAGCTCCTTAGGGGACCTGATCCATTGAATCCGCAGTATTCGTGAGAGAGAAAGAACCCTAATTGCGAACATTGTCGAAGAAGATGACAGAAAAACCAGAGCGCGAATTCATGCAACCTTCAGTCCCTAGATTCGATGGTCATTACAATCAGTGGTCCCTTCTTATGGAAAGTCTCCTTCGATCGAAGGAATACTGGTTCGTGGTGGAATCTGGAATTCCGGTGGCAACGCCAGAGTCTACCCTCGATCAACTAAAAACCCTTGAAGATGCCAAATTGAAGGACCTAAAGGCAAAAAATTACTTGTTTCAAGCGATTGATCGCACAATCATTGAAACAATTATGATAAAGAACACAGCCAAAGAGATTTGGGACACGATGAAGCGAAAATACCAGGGCACGACGAAGGTAAAAAGGGCTCATTTGCAAGCGTTAAGGCAAGAATTCGAGACATTGAAGATGAAAGAGGGTGAGACTGTTGATGAATACATGTCAAGAACTCTGGCTATTATAAACAAGACGAGCACTCACGGCGAAAAGATAGAACAATGGATGGTTGTTGATAAAATCTTGAGGTCAATGTCTGCAAGATTCGAGTATGTGGTATGTGCTATTGACGAATCGAATGATGCCACTACTATGTCTGTAGAAGAATTACATGGCAAGTTACTGGTTCATGAAAAAAGAATAAATAGCAAGAAAGAAGATGAGCAAGCCCTCAAGATCACCAACAGTGGTGGCAGAACAGGAGGAAGAGGCAGAGGAAGAGGTCATGGTAGAGGTAGAGGGAGAAGTACTGGAAAAGAATTCATGAAATGCTTCAAGTGCAAGAAACTTGGGCACTTCCAACATGAATGTCCCTCTTGGGAGGAAAATGCAAACTACGCAGAGTTTGATGAGGAAGAAGAGATGCTGCTAATGGCTATAGAAGAAGATACAGGGATTGAGATGGATGACACATTGTGGTTCCTGGATTCAGGGTGCAGCAACCACATGTGTGGTCATAAACGCTGGTTCTACAACCTTGATGAAACATTCTCTGATTTTGTGAAATTAGGGAATGGATCAAGATTGGCAGTTAAAGGCAAAGGCAGCATAAAGGTGAAAATCCAAGGAAGAGTTTTAATCATTACAGATGTATTCTTTGTTCCCGATCTTAAAAGCAATCTCATCAGTATTGGACAACTTCAGCAGAAAAATCTTGCAATTGTCTTCATGGATGACAAATGCAAGGTATATCATAAACAAAAGGGAAACTTGATCATCACCAGTATTATGAAGAATAATAGGATGTTTGCTATAACTGGACAGGTGAATACTATTTTGCCATCTTGCCTGCAGACAGAACAGAATGATCCCAGCCATCTGTGGCATTGCAGATTCGGACACTTAGGCTACAAAGGGCTCAGGACACTGAACCAGAAGAATATGGTTAGAGGACTACCAGAAATACAGGAACCAGCACATGAATGCAGTGATTGTCTAAAAGGGAAGCAGCATAGAGAGACTACCCTCAAAGAAAGCAAGTGGAGAGCTTCAAAAGTCCTTGAACTTGTGCACTCAGACATCTGTGGTCCCATTAGACCAGAATCCAACAGCCATAAAAGGTACTTCATTACCTTCATTGATGATTTCAGTAGAAAGGGATGGGTGTACTTTATATCTGAAAAGTCTAGTGCATTAGAAGTGTTTAAAAGGTTTAAGAGTCTAGTTGAAAAAGAGTCTGGTGAAACAATTAAGTGCCTGAGAACAGATAGAGGTGGTGAATACAATTCCATTGAGTTTAAGTCCTTTTGTGATGAGAATGGAATCAAAAGACAATTAACTGCTACTTACACACCCCAACATAATGGGGTAGCTGAAAGAAGGAATAGAACCATAATGAATATGGTTAGAAGCATGTTATCTCAGAAAAATGTACCAAAAAGGTTTTGGCCAGAAGTTGTTAATTGGTCTGTCTATGTCCTCAATAGAAGTCCAACATTGGCTGTCAAAAATTACACACCAGAAGAGTCATGGTCAGGAGTAAAACCTTCTGTCAGTCACTTTAGAGTTTTTGGTTGCATTGCATATAGCCACATACCTAATGTGCATAGCAGTGTTTTAAAAACCGGCTCGGCCCGGCCGGTCGGACCGGGCGAACCGGGAACCGGTGGGGTAACCGAGTCGGTCAGCCCCCTGGATCGGAAATGCAGCAATCCGGTTAAAACCGGTGTAAACCGGCCGGGTTTTAACAAACTCGGCGACCCGGTGGGTTTGTCTAACCTGGGCCGGGTTGTGCACGTTTTTTAATTTTTTTTCCCTTCCAAAACGACGTCGTTTTATCATTTCAAAAAAAAAAAATTAAAAATAGAAACAGGGACAAACTGAGAGACATCCATCGTCTCTTACCCACAACTCTCACTCTCTCAAGTTTCAACCCTAGTCTCTCTCAAGTTCCACACAACCCCACCACCACAACTCTCCGTCGCCGTCGCTGTGCGTCACCCCCACCTTGCCGTCGCCGTGCGTCACCCCCACCTCACCGTCGCGTCGCCAACAACAACAGGTTAGTTGATTTTGTGTTTTTTTCTGATTTTGTTTTGATTTTGTGTCATGCTTTCAGTAAACAAGTTAGTTAATTTGTTGATTTTGTGTATTGCTTGCTGATTTTGCGTTTTGTGACTTTGCTGAAGTATGTGTTGTTACTTATGCTGAATCAATTGTTCTCTCTTCTCTGTGTTCTTCATTATTTGGGTAAAATTATTGTTAGTTGATTTAATTTAACAAAACTAATATCAGTGTTAATTTCAAGGTTGTTTGTGACTATGTTGATTTGTGACTTAGTGTTAGTTGTGACTTATACTCTTTTGATTATGCTAGAATTATGTCTGATGCACCAAATATTTCTGCTACTCCTACGGCTGCTACTCCTAAGGCCAGGTAACTTTCTTATTATTTGATTCATAATCTTTACTTTAGTTCATTACTTTCATTGATTCTTCATTAATCACATGTCATGTTGTAGATGTATGGTGGGATATGTATGGAACTGGTGCCAAGAACTTGCAAATCTTGGCTATCCGAATTTTAAGTCAAACTTGCAGTGCTTCAGGATGTGAACGGAATTGGAGTGTGTTTGAGCACATTCATTCCAAAAAAAGAAATAGGTTGGAGCATCAAAAACTTAATGACTTAGTTTTTGTTCGTTACAACTTAAGGCTCCAAAATAGGTATTAGTATTACTATTTATTTATGTTTATTTTACTTTGGTTGTTTATATTTCTATATTCAAACACACATGCTTAGATTAAGTTACATATGTCTGGAATAAGAGGAATCAAGGTTATGACCCTATCAATCTTGAATCAATTGGTGACTATTCTAGTTGGGTATTGGAGGAGTCACCACCCCTCTTAAGCAATGAAGAGTTGGATTCATTGCATGGTGATCTTGCAAGCATGACCATTCAACCAAATTCAAGTGATATTGGTACATTTTTTTTATAAGTGAATAAAGTTTCATTGCTTCATGTTTAATAACTTTAGATTTTATTTGCTAACTTCTCTTTTAAAATGTTGTCATAGATCATTTAAATTTGGATGAAGATGAAGATGATAATGCCCAAGTTAATCCCACAGAAAATGAGAATGAAAACAATGATGGCGGAGATGGAGCTTCCGGGGAACCTATTTATGAAGATATCATATATGATGATGATGTTTTGATTCCATCATATAATGAATGATGTTTAGATTTGCATGCAATGGTGGTTGTTTGTTGTTGTTGGATTTGTTTGAGATGGTTGTTTTGTGAGAGATGGTTGTTTGTTGTTGTTTGTTGTTGTTGAAATTAGATGGAGTTGGAATCTTGGATAATTGTTTTGTTGTAATATGGTTTTGTTGTTTGCTAAGATACTCATGTTTATGATTTAATGGACTTGTTTGAAGTTTAAAGTTCTATGAATTATATGTAATTTGATAGCATTGTGGGTACGAAATTAATTTTTACAGGTACGAAATTTATATTATATACTATATAGGTCTTGAAAATTCGCGAAGTAGAGACCGGGTCCGAGTCATGCGGTTCCGGTTTTGGTCATGCGGTTCAACTGTCGACCCCTCGGTTCGACCCTTGACCCAGTGACCCGGAACCTTCACCGAGTCGGCCACCGGTCCGAGTTTTAAAACATTGGTGCATAGAACTAAACTTGATGATAAGAGTGTGAAATGCATTTTGTTGGGATTAAGTGAAGAGTCCAAAGCTTACAAATTATATAATCCCATTACCAAGAAAGTTATTGTTAGCAGGGATGTAAAATTTGCTGAAAGTGATCAATGGAATTGGAAGGAGACTAATGAAGATGCTGAAGCTTCATACAGTGACATAGAAGAAATAAATGAAGGAACAAATGAAGAGATCCATCCAGCCAATCCACAGACAGAAGTAGTGGTAAATTCTCCAGAAGTCTCAGACACTGCAGAAACCTCAAATGCTCATCAAAATGATACACAACAGGAGACAGAAGTAGATGGTACACAGAAAAGAATTAGAAGACCACCTGCATACCTTGAGGAATATGAAACTCAACAGGTCATGTGTGAAGAATATATGAGCTTTGCTGTGACTAGTACATAAGATCCCACAAATTATGAAGATGCTTCACAGTTTCAAATATGGCACCAAGCAATGGATACTGAAATGCAATCAATTGAAAGAAACAATACCTGGACACTTGTGCAACCACCAAAGGATGTCACCCCCATAGGTGTCAAGTGGATCTACAAGACTAAACTCAATGAAATGGGGAAGGTTGAGAAATACAAAGCTAGGTTGGTAGCAAAAGGCTACTCTCAAAGACATGGGATAGACTACAATGAAGTGTTCGCACCAGTAGCAAGGTGGGATACCATCAGAGCTCTAATTGCAGTAGCAGCCATCAAAAACTGGGTGATATTTCAGCTTGATGTGAAGAGTGCTTTCTTACATGGAGAATTGACAGAAGATGTGTATGTAGAATAGCTTGCTGGGTATGTCAGAAATGGAGAAGAAGACAAAGCATACAAACTAAATAAGGCCTTATATGGACTTAAGCAAGCACCAAGGACATGGTATAGTAAAATTGAGTCTCACTTTGCCAAGGAAGGGTTCACCAAGTGCCCTCATGAACATACTTTGTTTGTGAAAACTGCAAACAAGAATGATATTCTCATTGTAAGCCTTTATGTAGATGACTTAATATACACAGGAAACAACAAGGAAATGTGTGATGATTTTAAGAAATCAATGGAGAAAGAATTTGAAATGAGTGATCTAGGAAAAATGAAATATTTCCTAGGAGTTGAAGTATGTCAAAATGAAGCTGGAATATCCATATGTCAACAGAAATATGCTAAAGAAATCCTGAAAAGGTTTGGTATGGAGAATAGCAAAGGTGTATCAAATCCCATAGTTCAAGGAAATAGGCTGTGTAAAGATGAAGAAGGCAGTTCTGTGAACATCACTGTGTACAAACAGATGATAGGTAGTCTGATGTATTTAACAGCTACTCGTCCAGATTTGATGTACTCAGTATGCTTGGCCAGTAGATTCATGGAAAGGCCTACTGATGCTCACTTAGTGGCTGTGAAAAGAATTCTGAGGTATGTTAAACAAACAACAAATCTTGGAATTCAATACAGAAGACAGAATGAAAAAACACAGGAACTTGAGACACTGGTTGGCTACTCAGACAGTGATTATGTTGGGGATGTGGATGATCGAAGAAGCACTTCTGGATATGCTTATATGTTAGGAGGTGGTGTCATCAGTTGGGCATCAAAGAAACAGCCAGTGGTCACTTTATCTACCACTGAGGCAGAATTTATTGCTGCAGCAGCTTGTGCTTGCCAGGGAGTTTGGTTAAGAAGGATCCTAGAAAGCATAGGAGTAAAACAAGACAAGGCTACCACCATATATTGTGATAACAGTTCTGCAATAAAGCTCTCCAAAAACCCTGTACTTCATGGCAGAAGTAAACACATAGACGTACGATTTCACTTCCTTAGAGATCTATGCAAAGAAGAATTAATCAGTTTGGAATACTGCAGTACCCATGAGTAGTATGCTGATGTGCTGACTAAACCACTGAAGCTGGAGTCCTTCACAAATCTGAGACAGAAGCTTGGAGTAACTACTACAAATGAGTAATCTGAACTGCTACATTAGCATGTTCAGATTAGGGGAGGCAATGTTAGTTTGTAGTTAAATATCTGTTAGTTAGTCAATTGCACTGTTGTAATAAAAGTCAAAGTTAGTTTAGTCAATACTGTTAGTACCTAACTAACAGAATGTAACAGTTTTTTGTGGAACTCTATTGTATCTCTATATAAGCTGCATCTTGCAACAATTAATGAAGTCAGTGAGTTCACAATCAATTTCCTTCTCAACAATATATGCATAAAGACATGTCTTTATTAACACACTTTGTATTACACATTATATCTGTAGCATATATATATATTTACTTTATTGCATCTAAAATAATGCACAAAATTCTAAGTTAGCCAAACTATATTTGGTTATAAGAATCAATTATACCAAGAATGGGATTCACTTCCGTTAGAAGGGGCTTAACTATTTGTCAAAAAAAAAGGGGCTTAACTAGGTAAAACACATGATGTTTTTCCCGAAGTTCTAGACTGCAATTTATTCTTAAGCCACATAAGATCTAGCAAAAAAAAGGATATATGCATAAAATAAAATAAAATTTAAGTTGTGTAATGGACAAAATTTTGAGGATTAACAAAAATTAGGTAGGATTTAATTTTCTAAATTATTTAGGGTTTTACCAACGGTCGCACGAGGGAATCTTGGAAAAGTCATTACATGGAGCTGTATAATTGGGTGTCAAAGCCTCGCTCCAAATTGTTGAATGTGAGTTAGTCGAATCAGATCCAAAAGACATAAGATATGGAGATCATGCAGGCTCTCAATCATGTCAAAGGATTAACTAAGGTGGGTAGAAAAAATTTAATGAAAATTTCGGCTTTAAGATCAATAAAAACATGATCGCCAATCATATCTAGTAGATGAAGGATGGGGAACGATTTTTACAAAGAGGAACATATGGAAAAAGGATTTTAAAAATAAAAAGACGTTCACTAAATTGAGAAAGTAAAATTTGGGATACCATTCAGAAAAAGCAAGAATCAATCGAAAAGAGCTAAAAGATTTTAATAAAGACATACGTACCCATGTGTAGTGCAAAAGATCAACCTGTTGGTAAAGCAACAAGAAACCATCAACTATAAGGCACAAATAACAACATTTCAACTATAAGGCACAAATAACAGTATTTACAAACTTTAACCGATAAAGTAATGAGAGAGAAAGCCACTTCTTCTGAATGCACAAAGTGTCTCAAGACTTGTGAAATTTTTGTTTATCAAGAAACTGGAATTCTATCACACTTCAACTAGAAAATCCTAAATTGCAGAATAATAAGAGTGATTCTTCAGTATTTAAACTGATATGCCAGATAAGATTACAAGAGAACAGTTCAAGCTAACGTATAATGTACTGACAACTATTCAACATAACTTTTTAAAATGATTTCAAATTAGGTTAGGTGTAAAACGTTACCTGTAGTTGGTAAGAACATAATGAGTTTGTTGGTGTCGTTTTCGATACGACAAAACTACTTAATAGCATTCATATATTTTAATATGTATTTATTGATGAGAGAGAGTTTATTTACTCCTAGAGAAAATTAGATATGGAACTACTTGACTCCATATGAGAAGAAGAATCTATCTAAGTGATTTCTTGATTCAAAGTAGCAAATAAAAGATGCTAAACAAACAAATGAAAAAGCTAAGAATATTGTAGAAATCATCACACTCCACAAGGGGATGATAAGATCGAGCTAGAATCACCACAAAACAAAAAACAATCTTGATAAGAGTGACGTTTGGTTCAAAGAAGAACCAAAGAGAATCATTTTTTATTCTCACCCAAACAAGTGTAGGCCCAGTTCGGGGTGATTTTCTGTTGTCTTTTTTGAAATTTTCATAGACCAGAACTAGCTTGTGTTTTGAGTTTTTAAAATTTTCAAAAACCAGATACATTCTTGAGTTAACAAATTTTCGAAAATCAAAATCAGTTTCAAACATAAACATAAAAATTCATCACAAGTGGCGGTGACTAGAGGTGGTCAGAGTGGTGATTTATAGTGGTCGGAGTAGCGGTTAGAGAGGTAGTCGTTGGTCGTGACCGATATTGTTTTAAGTGGTGTTTTCTGGTGGTCGGAGTGGTGGCTGGAATGGTAGTAGGTGGTGGTTAGATTGGTGATCAGAGGTTGTTGGAGTGGTGGTTTGCAGTGGTCGGTGGTGTTAGATGTGGTGGTTCGTGGTGGTCGGAGTGGTAGCTGATGGTGGTCAGATTGGTGATCATAGATGGATTGGGTGGTGATCGACGGTGGTCAAAGTGATGGTCGAAGTAGTGGTTGATGGCGGTCAGAGTGGTGGCCATAATGGTAGTGGGTACGTAGTGATCAGATTGGAGATCATAGGTGGGCAAAGTGATGGTTTGAGGTTGTCATAGTGGTGGTCAAAGTGATGATCAGTGGTGGTCATAGTGATGGTCGAAGTGGTGGCTGACGTTGGTCAGAGTAAAGGTCGACAGTGGTTGAAGTGGGATTGGTAGTTAGTGGTAGTCAGATTGATGATCAGAGGTGGATGAAGTGGTGATCGGTGGTGCTCAAAGTGGCGATCGATAGTGGATGAAGTAGTGTTTGACGATGGTTAGAATGGTGGTTTGCAGTGGTCGGAGTAGTGGTCGGTAGTAATCAAAATGGTGGTTAGAGTAGTTGTCAACGATCATTGTTGGTGATGTGTTAGCATTAAACAAAATAAGAAATTATCAAACCTATTTTTTTGGTTTTGAGTTATGAATGAAAATTGTCTTGATATTAAGAAGAAGAAAAAAGCTACCTAATCCCATTTTACCTGAAAATGTATTAGTTTTAAAATTGACTTTCAAAACCAAAAACTCAGACGCACCCCGAACAGGCCCTTTGGTTTTAGAAAATTTCAAAACAGAAAACAACCTTAAAAGGGGCCCAAATAATTAACTACCAGATGCGTACATCTAATGTGCCTCCAGGGATGAAAGTGGAAAAAAAAATTTTAAGAGGGTTAAAACTTAACACATGATAAAGAAATTATGAATATATATATATATATATATATATATATATATATATATATATGGGGATTGCTAACCTACACATACTAAGTTTTTAGAATGTATATGTTAGTATTGTACACACTTTCAATTTGGACACAAAACCCATCACTTCTTTTATAAAACCTACTTAAATGCATGGACATAAATGTCATTTGATATTTTAACTATACTAATTTTATTCACACACTCTGTCTCCATAGTTAATGTCCCCTATCCCTTAATTGACATAAACAAATTTTTACATCAGTAAATGTATAGTTCTTCACCCGATAAGTTGCAATTTTATTGTATCGTAAAAATGTTTAGTACGTAGTGTTAAAAAAAAGTATACTTATGCCTGCCAGAGTTCAAATATTGATGTAAAATATTTTAAAAATTTTAAAAATATGCAAGTTTGTTTCAGTAGTTTTTTTGACGAAAATTCTTTCAGTTGTTTACTTTTTTTTGGTAGATAGAGGAAAAAAAGAAAAAGACAAGCAAGAAAAGGAAAATTAAGATCTTATAAACTGTACTCCGCTAGCATCAGGATGCAACTAGGGCCGAATGCCAGGAGGAAGGGAGTTGAAAACAATCCATCTGAGAGTCGAGAAAGAGCCAAACTTACCCAAAATGTCCACACAAGAATTTCCTTCCCCGAGAGTATGAAGCATTTGAATTTCCCAGTTGCAACCAAGAGAGTCTTTGATATTCTGGATAATGGAAGCATAGAGGTGCAACGGGTTGATGGTCCTGGAAATCAACTGTTTCGTAAGAGTAGAATCAGAGTATACACAAACCTTTCGGTAGCCTTTAATCCAAGCGTACTTTAGTCCATGATATAATGTCAGAAGCTCAGCATGCAAGTTGTTGGAATTCCTTATTAACCCGGCGAAACTCGAAAGCCAAGCACCATCCTCATTCCTAAGAATACCACCAAAGCCAAACAGACATGGATTTCCCAAGATGCTACCATCAACATTGAGAATCACAAGAGACGCTCGACCTAGATGCCAAGTAGCTATCTGAGGAGTAGGAGAGGAGTGACCTTCAACAGTAAAATTTCGAGAGAGCAAATCTGCAAGAAACATAATCTTACAGCAAAGCTGACAGGGGTGAATAGTTTCTTGAGCCATACAAAATGAATTACGGGCACACCAAATGCCTACAAGAAAAACAGAGAGGTTAGTGGAAAGAAGCCTGTCCTTGAACTAGTCCATGACCACCATCTCCGGGAAGAAGGACGGGTCACGATAGCCCAAGGCGTGCCAACCATGGGTCGAAGTGGCGCAATCTCAGGCAATGAAGAAAGTCCTCTGGGCCAGAAGTGCATCGCTAACAAATGGGGAAGTTGGCCAGTCCCCTACAGTGAAGAAGGTGCAAAGTAGGTAAGGAAGCATGACAAGCAAGCCATATGAGCAACTTTATCTTCTCTGGAGCATTAATCTTCCAAATCCAAGCCCAAGACGGAGGGTTCCCCTCCTGGCGGGAAGGGATTTTTCTAAAAGCTAGTGGTAACAAGATTTAGCTGTATAAAAACCATCTATAAAATTACACCATGTTATAGTGTCTGGGACGGAGTTATTAAATTAGTGAGGGATGGAGTGAATGTGAATTACAATATTCGTCGGGATGGTGGTGTATAGGTCTTGTAAATTCCAATCAACACTAATATCCTTGATGTATAAATTTATATAATGAATATCAACATATAACACATGTTGAGAAAGGTTTCCGAACTCAGTCCAAGGGGTATACCACAGAGAAGAGCTTCCATCACCAAGTCTAAAAACAAATCCCTCACGAATCGCATCCCTAGCTTTCATTATAGAATTCCAAGTGATCGAACCATTCTTGGCAAGAACGTCCAAGATATTATTAGCGCCAAGATACTTGCTATGAACTACATGAGCACACAGTTTATTGGAGTTTTGGTGAAGCTCCCAAACCAACTTGCCAAGCATGGAAGTGTTCGCAACACGAGATTTTCTCATACCCAGGCCACCATCCTTCTTCGGGCGAGTGATAGTCTCCTAGCCCACAAGATTAATACCTTTCTCGTGGGAACCCTTCCAAATAAAATTACGAGTAAGCTTGTCCATTTGAGAGGAAATGGCTTGCGGAAGCCAAGCAACTTGCATATAGTAAGTGCGGATGGGATTAAGCATCGACTTTGCAAGAGTGACACGACCAACTCTATTAAGAAGTTTAGTCTTCCAGGAAGCAAGGCAACACTGCATTCTCTCAACAATAAATTGATCATCTTCGACCATGAATTATGGGAAAGCTAAGATATTTCTCCAAAGATATTTCAGTTGTTAATTTGGCTTCTTCTAATGAGTCATTCAAGTATTTAATAAATTATAAAGTAAAAAAGCAAACTACAGATTATAGAATTTAAAACTAAAAAGAAAAAGAAAACTACACCTTAACATAATCGAGACCAATGAACCTAAGGGTTTAATTGACAACATAAGAGCTAGATTGAATAGTTGGAGAAGCCGGCAACTTTCAATGGGAGGAAGAGTCACGCTTATCAATTCGGTATTGTCGTCCTTACCTTTATATCTCTTTTCTTTTTATAAAGATCCAAGGAAAGTTCTCGATGAAATTGTGAAGCTTCAAAAGAAGGTTCTTGTGGGGAGGGGATGGAGATAACAAAAAAATGGCTTGGGTTAATTGGGATTTGATTTGTATGCCGAAGAATCGTGGTGGTCTCGGCGTAAAAAATTTAGAAGCGTTTAACTTAGCCCTTTTATCTAAATGGCGATGGAGGATCCTAGCGGAGGATGAGGAATGCTTGTGGAAGAAAATTCTGTCACAGAGGTATGGTATGGTTTCTTCATGGAATGGTTCAATTGATAATTGTAGAGAGTGGAGGAAACTCTTCATTATGGTGGAGGGATCTAAAAATTTTGGGGGCTGGTACACATTTGGCTATGGATTGGTTTAATGAATTGGCAAAGAAGAAACTGGGGGGAGGCTCATCTATTAAATTTTCTGGACAGATGTTTGGTTGGGTAGGGACTCGTTTGATCGGTTGTACCCGTCACTGTTTAATAAAATTGAGCTGAAAATCGCGACGGTGGCTGAGATGGGAGATTGGGAGGCGTCGGGTTGGCGTTGGAGGGTGCCTCGGGTGGATACTTTATCAACAGAAGAGGAGGAATCCGCTGCTGTCTTATCAGAAATGTTGCTGGGCGTGGAACCTATGCGTGGTACCGAGGATCAATGGCGATGGATCCTTGATTCCACTTACGGTTTTACAGTGAAAAAATGCTATGGCTGGGTGCTGTCTTTTTTTGCAGGTGAAAGAGGCGTTGTGGAGGATCGTTTGGTGGGCACGTGTACCAAATTATGGAGAAACGATGTGCCTTCCAAAGCGCTAATTTTCTCTTGGAGATTATTGTTAAAAAGACTAGCTACTCGGGACGCATTGGCAAGACGTGGCGTACTATCTTCCCGACATGATCTTTGTTGCGTTCTTTGCTTCAAGGAAGAAGAAACGGTGGCTCATTTGTTTCTTGATTGTGAAATAACTTGGGAGGTTTGGCGGCTGGTTTTGCAATGGTTGGGGGTATCTCTGTTGATGGAAGAGGATATGGTGGAAAGTTTTGTTGGATTTGGAAAGGTGTTGAAGGGAAAGAAAAGGAAAGGGGTAAAACATCTCATATGGATAGCGGTAAATTGGTGCGTGTGGAGGAGTAGGAACAATGTCCTCTTCAAGGGTGAGGTGGCGACGGTTCCGTCTATTGTTGACGCCATCAAATTCACTTCGTGGGGGTGGTTTATGGCGAGAAGAGGGAAGAAGAGCGGGGTGTCGTGGGTAGATTGGTTAAATTGTCCAATGGGGTGCTTCTTATCACTGTAATATCATTGTAATAATCTTATCCTGATTTGTAGTTGATGTTTTGGGGTACTCTTTCCTCCGGGGGTCTTTTTCCCGTTGGGTTTTGGCCTTTGGAGGTTTTAACAAGACCCCGCCGTTGTAAGGGTTGGTGCACCCCTTGTGCCCGCTTTTATAATATCAATTACTTATCTAAAAAAATAGAACAATAGCACTTGGGAAGTAGAATCGTCACAGCGACACAGCCCACAAGTTCAGGTTGAAAGCTTCCACCTTTAACCAGGGTAAAATCGATTTTGTGTTGGCACACCAAATTCAGGTTCTCGCTGGTTGCTGGCTTTGCTGCAATTTCAAGTTCACGATCACATAACTCATCAAAAGCACCTGCTCAGACAATAACTAAGTTTAAGCAAAATTTTACAATACACCACTTCAGTAATTAATCTATTTCATACGAGAAAGGTCAAAAAAATTTAAAACTGTCATGAGATCCACTTATATCTATAGACTATTGTGCATACTATCCTCACGTATTTTTTAACAGACTATTTCCTAATTTCCAATGTCAACTGGGTGTGTGTGAGACTTTTTGTATAAAGAAAATAGTTTTCTTTTTTGTTTAAAACAAGTCTCTAGCTGCAGTCAAACACCTTGTAAAAATTTGGGAAGAAAAACAGGCGTAAAGTGTAGGGTTGGTTTCGGGCCTTTTTTTACTTAATATTCGTAGAATCAATGTCGGAAGAGAAACAGACCTAGTGTAGGGTTAGTTTTGGGCCTTTTTTACTTAATTTTTGGGGTTTTTTTGGTTCCCCCACTCCTTCAACCTATACCCCCATGCACCCTGTGAAAAAACGCAACTACCCTTAGCCATCGTACAAAATTACAAAAAAGTTTTCACTTCTCACATACATTCGTTTTACAGTGAGAGAGAGAGAGAGTGTGTGATATTTTCGCGTAAAACGTATATACATACATTCGTTGAACGAAACTACATAGATCAGTTTTCAAGAAACGAATCTACATAAATCCGTTGCTGCAAACAGTAGTAAGTACATTTGTTTTAGTTCTGTTTATGCTCAACGAATTTACGTAATCCGTTTTTTAATTTATGTTTTTTCAGTGCCTTTTCAGAGGGTCGGTGGCCCGATCCCCGTGATTCACTGGGGTTGATTTTGCGAGGGGAGACTTTTTCACGAGCGAGTTTGCGAGGACGGTCTTCCTCATCGCGGTCAGGTGGTGGTGACCCAGAAGATAGTCCTGGTCCTAGTACACGCACCCGCGTCAGGATTACTGAACATGCGTCTCACCGGCGTAGGCGCGCCCATAGAAGAGAGCAGCCTGCGAAGGAGCGGGAGCAGGGGGCGGAGGAGGAGCAGATGGAGGAGGACGACCATTATCAGTAGATGGATGAGGAGCCAGAGTACCACCATTACCAACAGCAGTACGAGGCTCATAAGGAGCAGTAGTACCAGCCTCATGTGGAGCAGCTGTCACTTCCATTAGAAGGGCCTTAACTATATGTCAAAATAGGGCTTAACTAAGTGAAGTATTGAGAGCGTCTCTAGAATTCTTGTTGGTTGGGTGAAACAGCATCGCCATCCATGGATTGTCAAATGGATTTATTATCATATTAGTGTCGATATATTTGGAGGACTGATTTGTGGCATATGCAGTCTATTTTTTATGGGATACGAATTCAGTGTTTTTGGTAGTTCATACTTTTAGAGATTTTAGGCATATTTTGAAGAGAGAAACATGAGAGAGGTAGACAAAAAATAGGTAAAACATATTTTTCTCGACTTAACTGGGTACAGACATTGTATTAATTTTGGAATGTAGTATTTGTGAAATAAATGTCAAACAAGACTAACAAAAACAAAACATAGGTGGGACCACAACATATTTTATGTGTATATGTTTCGGACTGGGCCAAACCCCATACAATTTGGGCCTGGCCCAATTCTGCACTTGGAAAGACCTGACACACGCTCCATCATCAAGTGTCCACATCCAACAGTCAACACCCAAGCACCCGTATCCAACGCCTCAGGTACGATGCTTCTGTCTATAAATAGAGGTGCACCCCTCCATTTCCAGGTACGTTCTCATTCCTTGCACACCTCTTCGCTTCCCTTGCTGACTTAAGCATCGGAGTGTTTGCAGGTACCCCCCACCCGACGTGCGCATGCAACCTACCTCAGGCCATTCGAGGCCAATCTTCAACCATCCGAAGTCCATCTTCAAATCTTCAGAAGCACATCAACTTGTACCTAGGATTCAGCCGCTTCCGAAGTCCAGGTACCGAACAGTGTAGATTGTACTGACAATATCAACAGTGGATAATCATTGACAAATTCTATAAATACCCAATCCCCCTTCATTCTTTTCACACCAACATTTCACTCTTACTTACTTGTTTCACACCAACACCATCGCGGCGAGATCACCACGAGAGAAAATGGTATCTTTTTCTGGAGTTCGAAACCCGAATTATGCAGAATCCACCGCGGTAAGACATTCGATGGTTTGAAGGGTAAAGTGGGGCTCAAAGTTCAAGTGCTTGATGACGCCCGTGAAGTCACTAGTATCACTTATCGCAAACCAAATCGTGGAGACGATGGCCACATTTCCTTCTCGTCCATGAGAATCAAGACTGACTACGACGTGGAGAACATGTTGAACATCCATGACATGCTTCAAAGGTATAAGCTGTTGGAGCTGTACGTGGAGACTCAACGGAGCGTCGATGAGATTATACGTCGTTTGTATTCTGGAGGACCGGGATTTTAAAAAAATGTATTTGGTGTTGTTATTGTTGTTATTGTTGTTGTTGTTGTTTTACTTTTTAGGTTAGTTTGTATTTTTCCATCAATGAAGATAAATTTTTAGTTTAAATAGTCTAATATAATAAAAGAAAATTACTAATAATAAAGTACTCAAATAGTTCAAACAGACAGTACAATCGAAGAAAATAAAACAACAAGAATATAAAAATCAGTCACGTCGTCCCTCAACCAAATCAAGCAACCTCGCGAGCTGTCTGTAGGTCCGAGAAGCAGGATGAATCTCTCCGAATGCAAGTGCCTCCCGCAACTCCTGACTCACAATCATCAGTCTCACCTCAGGTCCCATGACACCTGGTGCTCGTGCTGCTGTTGCAGCAGGAAGGAGACGAGGAACTGATACTCTAACGTACCATGGCAAATAGTGCTGATGAAGCTCACCCTCCTCATGCGCAGGAGCAATAGTCCTCAAAACCTCTCGAACATTGTCACTCCATCTGGTGATACGCATGATGATCTCACTATAGTCTGGACGACCGCGAAGAGGGTCAAGAGGGATGACCTAAATGTATCCAAACTGCCGGAGGCACCTATCCAGCATGAAGGGAACATTGACATCCTCCCAGATGAGGAAACCCCTATACAATGTCATCTGCTCAAAGGGTCTCTCATGCCAGTGGTCCTCAAATGGTCTCCAGATGACATCCTCAAGTGTCAAAGCATCAATCCTCCTCCTATACTCATCCAGCTTCAACGCATTCGTCTTCGTCCTTTGCCAACATGGTCCTGCTGCTGCTGCTCCTCATGAGCCTCGTACTACTACTTCTAATAAGGTTGGTACTGCTGATCCTCATGAGCCTCATACTGTTGCTGGTATTGGTGGTACTCCGTCTCCTCATCCATCTGCTGATAATGGTCCTCCTCCTCCATCTGCCGCTCCTACTCCTCCTCCACCTGCTCTTGCTCTTCCACAGGCTACTCTCGTCCCTAGGCACGCCTACGCGGTGAGACGCATGTACAAGGACGAGGACTATCTTCTGGGTCACCACCACCTGACCGTGATGAAGAAGACTATCCTCACAAACTTGCTCGTGAAGAAGCATCCCTTCGCAAAATCAAACCCAGCGAATCACGACGGATCCAGCCACCGGCCCTCTGAAAAGGCATTGAAAAAAAACAAACAAAAATTAAAAAACGGATTTACGTAAATTCATTGAGCATAAACAAAAGTAAAACTAATGTACTTACTTCTGTTTCTTCTATTTGCAACCAGCAAATTTATGTAGATTTATTTCTTGAAAACGGATCTATTTAGTTCCGTTCACCGAATGTATGCAAATCTGTTTTACGCGAAAAATCTCACTCTCTCTCTCTGTAAAACGGATGTATGTAAGAAGTGAAAAGTTTTTTGTAATTTTGTACAATGGTCAAGAGCAGTTGCATCTTTTCATAGAGTGCGTGGCGGTATAGGTTGATGGAGTGGGTGTAAAAAAAACCCAAAAATTAAGAAAAAAGGCCCAAAACAAAGCCTACGCTATGCCGGTTTCTCTTCTCACATTGGTTCTGCGAAAATTAAGTAAAGAAGGCCCAAAACAACCCTACACTTTAAGCCTGTTTCTCTTCCCAAGTTTTTACAAGGTGCTTGACTGCAGGTAGAGACTTGTTTTAAAAAAAAAAACTATTTTCTTTATAACAAAAGTCTCACACACACCCAATTGACATTTGACGTTAGGAAATAGTCTCTTAAAAAATACCTGAGGATAGTATGCACTATATTCTATAGATATAAGTGGATCTCATGACAGTTTTAAATTTTTTGACCTTTCTCGTATGAAATAGATTATTTACTGAAATGGTGTATTGTAAAATTTTGCTTAAACTTAGTTATTGTCTGAGCAGGTGCTTTTGATGAGTTATGTGATCATGAACGTGAAATTGCAGCAAAGCCAGCAACCAGCGTGAACCTGAATTTGGTGTGCCACAGTGCCATCACAAATTCGATTTTTCCCTGGTTAAAGGTGGAAACTTTCAACCTGAACATGTGGGTTGTGTTGCTGTGACGATTCTACTTCCCAGGTGCTATTGTTCTATACTTCTCTTTATATGGTAATGAAAAACGAAAAGATAAATCGCTTCTTCTGATTTTCCAAGAAAAGAGAAGACTTTTGATATTTTGTCTAACTATTATTATGTATTAAGGCGTATTATGTTAAATGAAATAAGTTATTTGTTTTGTCTTTTATTGACACATTTTCAAATTAAAAAATAGTTATGTAAAAGGTCATTTTCTCAATATTTGCCTAGGGCCCATAAAATATCAGGAATGGATCTGGATGGTTAGAGCATGTTTGATGGATAGGATATAATAGAGAGCACATAATATTGAGTTGGATTGAGATGGGAGAGAGACATGATAAACACTATTTTATCATAGGTTTGATGTACCAGATAAGAAATAAGATAACATTATTATTAAGAAATAAGATAACATTATTATTATTGGTACAAATTAAGATTTTATTCTATTATCATTGGTACTAATAGTTAATGTCATATTTTTTATCACTAAATCTCTCGGTGGCTTCTTTTTTTTCATTGGTCTCGATTATGATAAGGTGTAGTTTTCTTTTTATTTTTAATTTTAAATTCTATAATCTGTAGTTTGCTTTTTTTACTTTATAATTTATTAAATACTTGAATGACTCGTTAGAAGAAGCCAACAACTGAAATATCTTTGGAGAAATATCTTTGGGAGCTTCACCAAAACTCCAATAAACTGTGGGCTCAAGTAGTTCGTAGCAAGTATCTTGGCGCTAATAATATCTTGGACGTTCCTGCCAAGAATGCTTCGATCACTTGGAATGAAGACTAGGGATGCGATTCGTGAGGGATTTGTTTTTATATTTGGTGATGGAAGCTTCTCTCTGTGGTATACGCCCTGGACTGAGTTCAGAAACCTTTCTCAACATGTTTTATATGTTGATATTCGTGATATTAATTTATGCATCAAGGATATTAGTGTTGATGATGATTGGAATTTACAAAACATATACGCCACCATCCGTAATTCATTTTGTATGGCTCAGGAAACTATTCACCCCTGTCAGCTTTGCTGTAAGATTATGTTTCTTGCAGATTTGCTCTCTCGAAATTTTACTGTTGAAGGTCCTTCTCTCTTACTCCTCAGATAGTTACTTGGAATCCAGGTCGAGCGTCTCTCGTGGTTCTCAATGTTGATGGTAGCATCTTGGGTAATCCATGTTTGGCTTTGGTGGTATTCTTAGGAATGAGGATGGTGCTTGGCTTCCGGGTTTCGCCGGGTTAATAGGGAATTCCAACAACTTGCATGCTGAGCTTCTGGCATTATATCGTGGACTAAAGTACGCTTGGATTAAAGGCTACCGAAAGGTTTGTGTATACTCTGATTCTACTCTTGTGAAACAACTGGTTTCTAGGACCATCAACCCGTTGCACAATGCTTCCATTATCTAGAATATCAAAGACTTGCTTGGTCGCAACTGGGATATTCACCGGCTTCATACTTTCGGGGAAGGAAATTCTTGTGCAGACTTTTGGCTAAGTTTGGCTCTTCCTCGACTCTCAGATGGATTGTTTTCAACTCCACCTCCCGACAGTCGACCCTAGTTGCATGCTGTTGCTAGCGGAGTACAGTTTATAAGATCTTAATTTTCCTTTTTTTGCTTTTCTTTTTCTTTTTTCCCCTATATACCAAAAAAAAGTTAACAACTGAAAGAATTTTGGTCAAAAAAACTATTGAAACAAACATGTAAAGTTTTAAAAAATTTAAAATATTTTACATCAATATTTGAACCCTGGCAGACATAAGTATACTTTTTTTTTAACACCAAGTACTAAACATTTTTATGATACAATAAAATTGCAACTTATCGGGTGAAGAACTATACATTTATGAATGGAAAAATATGTTTATGTCAATTAAGGGAAAAGGGACATTAATTATGGAGACTGAGCGTGTGTGAATAAAAATATTATAGTTAAAATATCAAATGACATTTATGTCCATGCATTTAAGTAGGTTTCAAAAAAGAAGTGATGGGTTTTGTGTCCAAATCGAAATATATCTATATATATATATATATATATATATATATATAGATATATATATATATATATATATGTGTGTGTATATATTTATATTTGATTTTTATTTTATGTGTTTCAAAAATAAAATCTGCAGTACAAACAAATAAAAAATTTTAATGTTCATAATTTCTTTTTTTCACTTTCATCCCTGGACGCATATTAGATGTACGCATCTGGTAGTTAATTACACGGGCCCCTTTCTGTTTTGAAATTCAATTGCAAAACAAATACATTTTCAGGTAAAATGGGATTGAGTAGGTTTTTTTTTTCTTAATTTCACAACAAAGTTCATTCATAACTCAAAGCCAAAAAAATAGGTTTTATAACTTCTTATTTTGTTTAACACTAACATGTCACCAACAATGGTTGTCGACCACTATCCCAACAACAATTTTGACTACTACTGACCATTGCAAACCACCATTCTAACCATTGCCAAAGACTACTTCATCCACCATCGACTGCCACTTTGAGCACCACGGGTCACCACTTCATCCACCACTGATCATCTATCTGAGTACAACCTGCTACCACTCTGAACACCATCAATTACCACTTCAACCACTACCGACCTTCACTCTGACCACCGTCAATCATCACTTCGACCGCCACCAACCACCACTTCCACCATCACTTTGACCACCACTAATCATCACTTTGACCACCAGTATGACCACCTCAAACCCTCAATTTTCCCTCCTATGATCTTCAATCTGATCACTACCCATTACCATTAGGCCACCACTCAGACCACTGTCAACCCCTACTTTGATCACCACTTTGACAACTGTCGATCACTACCGTTATGGCCACCACTCTTACCACCGTCAAATTTTCTCTAGGAGTAAATAAACTCTCTCTGATGAATAAATACATATTGAAATATATGAATGCTATTAACTAGTTTTATCGTATCGAAAACTCACCAACAAACTCATTATGTTCTTGCCAACTACAGGTAACGTTTTACACCTAACCTAATTTGAAATCATTTTAAAAAGTCATGTTGAATAGCTGTCAGTACATTATACGTTAGTTTGAACCGTTCTCTTGTAATCTTATCTGGCATATCAGTTTAAATTAATACCGAAGAATCACTCTTATTATTCTGCTGTTTAGGATTTTTTAGTGGAAATGTGATAGAATTCCAGTTTCTAGATAAACAAAAATTTCACAAGTCTTGAGACACTTTGTGCTTTCAGAAAAGGTGACTTTCTCTCTCATTACTTTATCAGTTAAAATTTGTAAATTTCTTAGAGTCTCTTTAGTTATATACTTGAAATTCTGTTATTTGTGCATTATAGTTGATGGTTTCTTGATGTTTTTCCAACAGGTTGATCTTTCGCACTTCACATGGGTATGTATCTTTATTAAAATGTTTTTGATTTTTTCGATTGACTCTTGTTTTTTTTGAATGGTATCCAAAATTTTACTTTCTCATTTTAGTTTAACGTCTTCTTATTTTTAAAATCCTCTATCCATATGTTCCTCTTTGTAAAAATCGTTTCCTATCCTTCATCTACTAAATCTGATTGGCGATCATGTTTTTATTTATCTTAAAGCCAAAATTTTGATTAATTTTTTCTACCCACCTTAATTAATCCTTGACATGATTGAGAGCCTGCAATATGTCCATATCTTATGTCTTTTTGACCTGATTCGACTAACTCACATTATACAATTTGGAGCGAGGTTTTGACACCCAATTATACACCCAATTAATGTAAAAATATGTTTATGTCAATTAAGGGAAAGGGGACATTAACTATGTGTCATACCCTAATTTTGTCCGCCTAGGTCAAAACCCTAATTCTCAACAAAAATAAATAAATTGAGAAGTGTGGCATTATTTTGAAAAGTGTGAAGAGCATTGTGCATGCATTCTAGTTTTTTTTTTTAGGTTGGAAATGCATTTTTGGACAAAAAAATGTTTTTAGGGCAAAGGGTATTTTGGTCAAAAAAGAGGATAATTTTTCATCAAAAATCATTGTGCAATTTTAGAGGAAATTATTTGAAGCAAGATACCCTTGGTCATATATTTTTTGCGCATACATGCACGCAATTGCATAAAAATTCAAATTCAAAAAAGGCATCAAAAAGGAATATTCTACAAAAATTTCAAGATGAGGTTTTTATGATATTTTTGGTCATGGTGACCTCATAAAATGGCATATTCCTAAGATTCCTAGTATGTGGCCTAAATTGGGTGTATTTTTGTACAATTATCCTAAGAAGAATAATCAAAAATGAAGGGATAATAGAATGGTCATATAATAGTACAATAGTACAAGATGACAACTTGCAAAACTTGGGCACCACTCTTCTCTCATTGCTTGGCCGAATTCACTCCCCTTCATTTCCCTCTCATTTTGCATTTTTTTGTCCCTCATCATGTGTGTTTCAATCCTCACCCTCCATTCAAATTTTAAATGCAATCCTAGAGTGAGATGAGATGCACAATGACCTAAATGCCCCTAAACCTAATTGCACATTATATATACCCTCATATCCTCACCTCTCACAAGGTTTTGGCTCACAATTCACACTCAAAAACCTAGCCTCTCCTCTTCTCCCTTCTTGGCCGAATACACCTCCTCATTCCCTCACCTCATTTCTTCACTTTTTCACTTCAAATCAACATTCTAGTCCTAAATCCTTCATCATCCTTGCATTCTCTTCAAAGATCCATCTTCAAATCTCAAGAATAAAGCTCAAGATTGAAGGTTAGAGGGTTGATTCAAGTGGTTTAGTGTTCATTCACCTTATTTCTTTTGCTATTCTAGCTTGGAGTTGAGGTATACTCTCAATCTTAACATCATCAAAATTTTAGCATAAAAAATGTAGATCATCAATCTATTGTTGCATATCAAGCATTTCTTTGCATTTCAGTGCTCTATTTTTTGTTGAAATGTTGATATAATTGTTGTTGTTGAATGAGAGATGTGTTTCAAGCATTTTGACAAACACTTTGGGAGGTTTGGATGCTTGAAATGCATCTCTCTCTTGGAATAAATTGTGTGTTTGTGTTATTTTCATTTTGTGCTTGCATTTTCATGAATAAAATTGTGATTTGGGATTATGTTTCATTTCGCATATTGTAGAAAAATTAGGGTTTGTGTGATTTTAGTGCATTCCTTTGCTTAATCATGTGAATCCTTGCCAAAAAGCTTGATCTATGTCATTTGCTTGCATGATTTTGTTGCTTTCAAAGAATAAAATGAGATTTTAGCTCTATGTTGGTGTCGCATTTCATGAGATAATTAGGGTTTGTGCTTGTTTTTGTTGCTTGCTTTGAAAATCATGTTTGTGTTGATGATTTGGTAAGAGGATTTAACACTTATGCACTTGTGCATATCCCAAGTGTTAAAGATTACCTAAAGGGATTCAACACCTTAATTGTATATGCTTACGCTTGCATTGTTGATTGTTTTGCTTGCAACTTGTTAAAGTTTACACTTTGGTTCTTGACTTGGAAATTGATTGAATGTTCTACTTTCTTTTCCTTTTGGATGCCACGCCATCCCAACAAACCTTTTGTGACCAATGTCACCCTCAAACTCCCTTCTCCTTTCTTCAAATCAATCATTTTCTAAAGCTTTTTCCAAACTTAATCTTTTCTCAAATTGTTTTCATAAGACAATCAAATTCTTTCTAAGATCAACAATAAACCTTTTTGAAAACTCATAAGGAGGCAAGTCGGACGTACGGCCGGTGTTGTCTAGCGTCCTAAGATCGGAGCTGTACAGCTCAAACATCTTGGGATACTTATGAGAATCAAAACAAGTAATTAACAACTTGAACCCTATTTCAAAAAATGAGTAAGGAATCGAGTCGGATGTACATCCGGTATTGGTTAGCGTCTTAGGGTTAGCGAGCTGTACAGTTCGTGCGAGCCTAAGATACTTGCTCAAATAAAAGTAACCAACCTCACAACAAATCTTTTTCTTCCTTAATCAAAAAAACATTTTCAATAAGTAGGGGGTGTTGCACCCCGAAAAATCCTTTGGAGGGATTTCTCTTCGCACAACATGAATTGGAGTCGCCACCAATATTTTTTCAGAGGTAAAACATTGAAAAAAACCTTTCTTGAAAGACAATGGTCCTTGGAACCACGAGATTTGAGTTCGGGGGTCGGTTATGCATGGGGAAGGTACGAGCACCCCACACATCCTTTCTACTGAAAGGGAACCTCGATTTGACGTGTGATTTAAAAGGTTGATTTAAGAAATGCTTTGTTTTTATCTCTCTTTATCTCTCCTTACTTTATGGAAAAAACTTAAGGAAAATTTAATCTTTTGCGCTTGACGGGAGGGCACCGTGCCTACGTATCCCGGGGAGGGAATCAAAGCAACGTAGTTCTTGTTTTCGAAAATTGTTTTGTTTTTAGAAATTGCCTTGTTTTGGAAAAGGGTTTGTTTTTTTTGAAAAGAAAATGGTTTTTATTTGTCGTGCTTGACGGGAATGTGACCCGCTCCTACGTATCTCCCAGTGCGATGGAGAATTCAAAGCTTACGTAGTTCTCGGTTGTCGAGAAAAGGTTTTTATTTTTTAGTTGTTTAATTGTGAAAATTGAATGTTCGCAGTGATCAAACAACAAAAGGTTTCGAGTGATCACCACTAGCATCCCATTATTGACGATCGTGCAAGCAAAGGCTTCGCATTATCCTCAACAAAGTTTTTAATTTGTGAAATGAGAGTTCTTTTGAAAAATGAGTGTTCATGATAATCAATTGAGCAAAGACTCCAAGTGATCACCACTAGCACCCCATTATTGACGATCGTGCAAGCAAAGGCTTCGCATTACCCTCAACAAAGTTTTTAATTTGTGAAATGAGAGTTCTTTTGAAAAATGAGTTTTCATGATAATCAATTGAGCAAAGACTCCAAGTGATCACCACTAGCACCCTATTGTTGACAATCGTGCAAGCAAAGGCTTCGCATTATCCTCAACAAAGTTTGATTTGTGAAAAATAGTTTGAAATTGTTTTGAGAAGAAGTGAAGTTGTTTATCAATGATTATGTAAATGCAAAAAAAATGTTTTGAAGTTGGAACGTTACTAACGAGTAACAAGTTGTTCTTTGTATGCAACATGGTTTTGAAGTTTTGGAGAGTTACTAACGAGTAACAATTGGTGGAAATCAAAACAAGCAAATTGTGAACACCAATTCAACATTTTAATGCACCACAACAATTTAATGCATCAAGGCTCTAAGTGGCCTATCCTTTGCCAAAACTTCACAAGCTTCAAACAACAATTTACATTAAACTCAAAGAGCAAAGAAAGCATGATTAAACTTGAGGATGCATCAAGGTCATTGGAGACCAATCATGTGCGCAAATTCAATTGTTTATAGACCCCTTTTTGCTCACATTTCACAAGCACATCAAGTGGGAATTGAATTTTTAAATGCTTACAAGCATAGGCATCAAGGTTGAAGTAACCTATCTCTTGCCAACTTAGCATAACCCAAGATCATTTGTGGACCATAAATGAACCAAAACCCAAATTCATTTTCTCAAATCACAAATTAATCATCAATTTATTTCAACAAGTCAACCAAATCAAGCAAGCAAATGACACTAGCAAGACTTAGGAACATTTATTCACAAGATCCAAGCGATCAAACACCAAAATCAACAACTATTCATATTTTTTGATTTTTGTGAAAGTAAGAAGGCATGAAAAATGAATATTTGCAAAATCAAACAACATGTTTGGACATGGGAACTTCAAAATCAAGCCCCAATAACAAGATTGCATAAAGAAATGCATCAAAACTCGATTAAACCTATTTTTATACTAAAGGTGCGAAACATTCATAGCTTCCTAACACAATTTTATTTCACAAAATGCAACAAGCAAAATGATAACAACACAAATCACAATTTATTCAAGGGTGAGAAGCAATCTCAAACACCCAAGCCTCCCTAAGTGCTTGTCAAAATGTTTGAGACACCTCTCACCAACAACAATCAACAAATCAACAATATAACAACACTAAAATGCATGAAGATGGTAGGATGAAAAATTAGAAACATGATATCTACATTTTGATGCAAAAAAGTTGAAGATGATGCTAGGTTTTAAGAAGTTTACCTCAAATCCAAGCTAAGGAATGACTAATATGAAGAACAAGACCACAAATCAACTTGAATCTTCACCAAACTTCAATGAAACCCACGAAATGCTTGCTTAAAAATGCCCTTTGATGATGCAAGTTTGAATTAAATTAGGAGAGAAGGAAGATATATGAAGTAGGAGTTAATATGAGATGGAAAATGGAAGTGAAATGAAGAAAAATGGAGGAGGGAGTGGTTGTTGGTGGTTTCGGCCAAAGGAGGAGAGGAGAGGAGAGGTTTGTGTGCTAGGGTTTTGTGAATGAATTGTGAGGCCAAAAGCTTTTTCCTTTTTTTGTGAGGTGAGGTTAATAGGGTATATATAGAAAGCAATTAGGTTTAAGGGTAGTTAGGTCATTGTGCACTAGTTGTGCTCTAGGATTTGATTTTAATTTTGAATCAAAGGCTAGGATTGAGGCTCACATGGATTGAGGACATTGAGAAAACACAAAATGAGAGAATAGAGAAGGGGGTGGCGCATAAACATTGGGAGGGGTCCTTGGTGACCAAGTTTTGCTAGTTGTCATCTTGTACTATTGTACTATTAGATGACCATTCCATTATCCCTTCATTTTTGATTATTCTTCTTAGGATAATTGTACAAAAATACACCCAATTTAGGCCACATACTAGGAATCTTAGGAATATGCCATTTTATGTGATCACCATGACCAAAAATGTCATAAAAATCACATCTTGGAACTTTTTGAAGAATATTCCCTTTTGATCCTTTTTTGAAATTTTGTGCACAATGTATGCATGCATGCGCATACATACATACATGACCAAAAATGTTTTGCCTCAAATAAATTTCTCTAAAATTGCACAATGATTCTTGATGAGAAATTATCTTATTTTTGACAATGACCAAAATACCCTTTTGCCCTAAAAACCTTGTTTTTTAACAACAAATGCATTTCCACTCTAACAATGAATTTAAAAGCACTAGAATGACTTTTAAAACCCAAAAATGCATGCACAATGCTCTTCACTCTTCAAAATAAAACCACACTTCTCAATTTATTTATTTTTGCGGAAAATTAGGGTATTAAACCTAGGTGGACAAAATTAGGGTATGACAGGGGGCACGTCGTCTGTACAGGCGGGGTTGTCTTTGTTCTAGGTCTAGTGGACTGTACAGTCTAGGACCGAAAACCCCTACAATAAAAAACACCAACACAAAGTTTCTCGACTAAGGAGAACTACGTAAGCTTTGAATTCTCCATCGCACCGGGAGATACGTAGGAGCGGGTCACATCCCGTCAAGCACACTTTTAAAAAACAATAAAAAGATTCTTCTTTTCCCCCGTTTTCAAAAACACTTTTCTCAAATAAAAATAAGTAGAATGAATTGTTTCAAATCAACTCTGTCAAAACCGCACATCAAGTTAAAGGTTCCCTTTCGGTAGAAAGGAGGTGTGGGATGCTAATACCTTCCCCACACCTAACTGACCCCCGAACCTACATCTCTAGTTCTCAAAGGACCACCCCGCCTTAAAAAGGACCCTTTTTCAATGTTTTGGTCCCTAAATAAAAAATGTTGATGGCGGCTTCACAAATTTTCACGTTGTACGATGAAAGGTCCAATCCGGATCTTTCGGGGTGCAACAGCTGGTGACTTCACTGGGGACTTTCTTTTTAAAACGAGGGTCAGGCCTAATTAACTTGATGTGCGGTTTAATTGTTCGATTTGAATGTGATTGTTCTATTTCTATCTTTTATTCTCCTTTTTCTTCTCTCTTTCTGATGTTTGAACGTTCTCTTGCATTCTCGTGTTGTTATGTTGCATTCATGTGCATTTGACTCTTCTTCTTCTATGTTCGCTTCTTGTTCCTTCTTCTCCTTTCATCTTCTTTTGTTTATATGCTTAATATGATCATGCATTTCTCCAATCCCCATGTCCCTTTCTTCAAGGTAAGCTCATGCATCATTCCCCCAATTCTACTATGATCCCTTCTTCTTTGCTCCCTTCTTCAAGGTAAGTTCATGCATTCTCCCGATTCTATTATGACCCCTCTTCTTGGCTCCCTTTCTTGAGGTAAGCAGTGCATATGATTGTTGTTGGAACCCTAGGTTAGTTTACTTGTTTGTATTGAAATGATATATGCTTGCAAAACCCTAGGGTAGACGACTCTTTGTATGGACTGTTTCTGGATTTTCTTTGCAGGTGGGGGGGTATGTTTGTCGTCGTGCTCCTACACACACGTTGCACTCTTTTTACCTTTATTTTTTTGGTGAGACAGCCCTATACCCGGGCTAGAGCATACCTTAGGCTAGAACGAAGTCATTAGTGGCTGCTCACTGGACGTACGTCTTGTTGGGTGGTTACGAAGACTTCACCTAGAGTTTGGCTTTGTTTGAAGACATCATCACTTGGACGTACGTCCCTGGGATCGGTGCTCTCAGATGAGGTCGTTGGCTCTAGGAACCTTATTTAGGGCCCTTCTTTTAGTGCTATCCTTGAAGTGTGTACCCGTAGAAATAGCCATAGACCCTGTCTCTAAGAAACCTTGTAGGACACAAAGGAGCTGCATACCCCTGCATCTGAATAAAGATTTTTGCAAATAAACCGAAAATTTTCAAAAAAAAAATGTGAATTTCTAGCTTTTGAAAAACTGTTATGTTGAAAATATTTTTTTTTTCCATCATGCATCCATTCATACACTTTGCATGCATTCTCACCAGTGCCGGGGAAATTGTAGATACCAAAAAAAAAACGCATTTTGCATCGCATGCATACACATATACTTATGCATCCATTCATTTCATGCATCCATGCATCTATTCATTCAGGCTCTTACACAATAAATATTTAAACAAACAGAAAAGGCAAGCTGGTTCGCCGTCACCGTTACTACACTCGTCTACAGGCAAGGCTCATGGCAGAGAATCAAGAAAGTCCAGACATTGAGATTGAGAGTTATCACTCGGGTCCGGATGATCCGGTTATAGAGATACTCAACCCCGAGCAGCTAGCTCAAAAAAACCGGGTTTTGAAGGATAAGGTAGGGGCTATGGAGGCCCAGATGGTTGAAATGATGGGTATGCTGAGGAATCTGAAAAGTGGGGCCAGTGCTGAGGCCACCGCCGTTGTAAACCCTGATGGAGTTGTCACCTTCATTCCCCCTCCGAGGCCTGTTAATACTGCAACTACTATTCCTCCTCCTGGAACAGGGATCCCTCATTTTGTCCACTCTCCAGGGGCAAACGGTTAGAGCCATCCAGCTGCTCAGAGGTACCCGTGGGGAATGCCAGTCGGTTATACGCCTCAAAATGTTGAATCCAATCCAGCTGGGGTAACAGGGCCAAGTCAGGCTGCTGTGGTCGTACCTGGTGGAGCTGTTGGTAGACCACAGGTCCACGCTCTTAATCATGATGCTGCGCTACAGAGAAATCCACTCAGTCCTACTCCTGGGATCACTACCGATCCTCAGAATGTTGCGTATCAAGTAGGTAATCCCGCTCAGTTTGGGGGAAATTATTATGGCATGAGTAGTCATCCTCAGGGGCATGTGTTTGAAAACTCTCAGCCCAGAGACCAGTATCGTGTGCTTGAAGAACGGTTAAGGGCTGTGGAAGGTACAGGTGTTAGAGTCAAGGATGCCCGTGATTTGTGTCTCGTTCCAGATATAGTCCTTCCTCCAAAGTTTAAGGCACCTGATTTTGACAAGTACCGGGGTGTTGGTTGTCCATCAAGTCATATAACCATGTATTGCCGAAAAATGGCTGCGCATGCTAGTGATGATAAGCTGTTGATCCACTGCTTTCAGAATAGCTAAGCTGGGGCATCCTTAGACTGGTACATGCAGTTACAGTCTTCCGACATCCATAGTTGGAAGGACCTCTCAAGCCTTTTTGAAACAGTACCAGTACAATATGGATATGGCTCCAGATCGATCTCAGTTACAGCACATGGGCAAAGGAGATAAAGAATCTTTTAAAGAATACGCCCAACGGTGGAGAAGTACAGCTGCACAAGTAAAGCCATCACTAACAGAGAAAGAGATGGTATACATGTTCATGGAAACTCTTCCGGCAATCTACTACGACAGACTGATAGGGAGTGTCTCGTCAAATTTCTCAGACATGGTAGTTATTGGGGAAAGGCTTGAAAACGGTTTGCGTAGCGGGAAGATCGCCAACCACTTTGGTAGTTCAGGTAGTTCAGGCAGTTCAGGTGGACAAAGAAAGCCCTCTTCTCATTTCCCTAAAAAGAAAGAGGGAGAGACCAATGTAATTTCCGGAGGAAGTCCATCTTTCAGTACTCCACCGCAGACAGTACCATTCTCTGCACCAGTGCAACCTCAACGAGCCAATGATGGTTATAAAGCCCAGAACTACCAGTATAAGAAGCGCGTCAGTTTTGATCCAATCCCGATGACTTACACGGAGCTGTTCAATCAGCTGGTCTCCAAAAACCTAATCAACACTCGCTCGATGAAGCCTCTCCAGCCTCCTTTCCCTAGGAGCTATAATGCCAATGCTACTTGTAGTTTTCATGAGGGTGGAATCGGTCACACAGTGGAGGACTGCAAAGCTTTTAAGCACGTAGTTCAGGACTTAATCGACGCTAATTGGATTTCTTTCAAACAGAACAGTCCAAGTATAACTACAAATCCACTGCCAGGACATGGGAATCCGTCGACCAATGCAATAGAAGATTCTACTGGACAGGTGATAAGGGAGGTTGAGAAAATTAAAACTCCCTCGGATGCCATTCACGCTGAATTGTGTCGATTTGAGGTCATTGAGAAAGGATGTTGTCAGGAGAATGGGTGTGCTGATTCCGTGTGTAAAGGGGTCTGTGAAGTTTTTAAGCAGATCTTGCAAGACTTGATGGACCGCCGTGTAGTTCAAGTAGTTACTTTTGAAACAGAAGAAAGCGTGATGACCCTTCAGTCTAATAATGGAAGAGAAGTCAGAAGGCCAATTGAGATTTTATATGATTACAATCCGAGGCCATTGGGGATGGCAGAGGAAAGAAAGAGCAGGTGGTTGGCCAAACTGAGAGGCCATGATCCTTGGTCAAAAAAGATCCCTATCTGTGATATTCGCCAGAGCTTTTAGAGTGCAGGGTTGCTGGACCCTAATCAAATCGCTGCCATTGGGGATGGTCCTGGAGCGGAAAAAGGTGATACCAGCCTAGTCCGCCGTTGCTTTGTCGGTGAAAAGTTGAAGAATTGGGAAGCTGCTGACTTTCCCGTGGCTTTTAATTCAAAGTAATAATTTGTAATGCACCCCTGTGGCTCTGCCCAAGGCCATAGGATAAGTTGTTAGGGGCACGCATGTTTTCATCTTCATTGCTATCATCATCAATAAAAAACGTTGTTTTTGAAATTCATCAATAAAATCATTTCCCTTCTTTTCATGTGTCTTCTCCGCTTTATTTTATTTTGCCTGTTTGTTTCGCCTTTCATTCTGCTTTTTGCCTCTGCAAATGCAGATCAACAATAATTATCTCTGAAAATAACAATGCCGATGATCCATATTTTGACTTTGATCATCCAATTAATCAAACTGAGGGAGATGTTGAGAACAATTGGGAAGCTCCTCCAGAACTAATGAGATTAATGGAACAGGAAGAAAGGGTCATTCAGCCTCACGGAGAATCAACTGAGGTAATCAACTTGGGTACAGATGAGAGCAAGAAAGAAGTTAAGGTCGGTACCGCAATGAACGACAGTGATCGTATGAAGTTAATTCAGCTCCTGCGCGATTACGTTGACATTTTTGCATGGTCGTATCAAGATATGCCTGGGTTGGATACCGATATTGTTGTGCACAAGTTGCCAGTAAAGCCAGAATGCCCGCCTGTAAAGCAAAGACTGAGAAGAATGAAGCCAGAGATGTCGTTGAAAATCCGGGATGAGGTAAAGAAGCAGTTTGATGCCGGGTTTCTAGCGGTTGCCAAGTATCCTCAATGGGTTGCCAATATCGTCCCGGTTCCGAAGAAGGACGGGAAAGTCAGGATGTGTGTCGATTACAGGGATCTGAACAGAGCCAGCCCCAAAGATGATTTCCCCCTACCCCACATTGATATTCTGGTGGACAGTACAGCCCAACACTCTTTATTCTCCTTCATGGACGGATACTCAGGATACAATCAGATAAAGATGGCTCCGGAAGATATGGAGAAAACAACCTTCATAACTCTCTGGGGAACCTTTTGCTATAAGGTGATGCCTTTCGGACTCAAAAACGCCGGTGCAACGTATCAGAGGGCCATGGTGACATTGTTCCACGACATGATGCACAAGGAAATCGAGGTGTATGTGGATGATATGATTGCTAAATCCATGACTGATGTAGAGCATATTGTGAATCTGCAAAAACTCTTTGAACGTCTAAGGAAGTTCAAACTCAGATTAAACCCAGCTAAATGCACCTTCGGTGTAAGATCCGAAAAGCTACTGGGGTTCATCGTCAGTCAGAAGGGGATAGAAGTTGATCCAGATAAAGTCAAAGCAATCCTCGAAATGCCAGTACCAAAGACTGAAAGGGAGGTCCGTGGTTTTCTTGGGAGATTGAACTACATTTCAAGGTTCATATCCCAACTGACAGCCACTTGCGAGCCTCTCTTTAAGCTGTTGTGCAAGAACCAAGAATCCAAATGGAATGATGATTGTCGGAGAGCCTTCGAGAGAATTAAAGAGTATCTTCAGAATCCACCAATTCTGATGCCACCGGTGTCCGGAAGACCGCTGATCTTGTACCTAACTGTGTTAGACAATTCGATGGGGTGTGTGCTGGGGCAGCAAGATGATGAAAGACCTGTGCACAGAATTCAAAATCCAGCATCATAATTCTTCCCCCTATCGACCCAAGATGAATGGGGCAGTCGAAGCGGTCAACAAGAATATCAAGAGAATAGTTCAAAAGATGGTGGTAACCTACAAAGATTGGCATGAGTTGCTTCCTTTTGCTTTGCACGGATACCGCACTTCAGTGCGTACCTCAACTGGGGCAACCCCTTTTTCTCTAGTATTTGGGTCAGAGGCAGTCCTCCCTATTGAGGTTGAAATACCCTCCCTGCGGGTATTGATGGAAACCAAGTTGGAAGAAGCTGAATGGGTACAAGCTCGTCTGGATCAGTTAAATCTCATTGAGGAAAAAAGAATTGCAGCTTTGTGTCATGGACAGCTGTATCAACAGAGGATGAGGACGGCCTTCGACAAGAAAGTTCGCCCTCGAGAGTTCAATGAGGGAGATCTTGTGCTCAAAAGGATATTGCCCATTCAGAGCGATCCCCGAGGAAAATGGACTCCCACTTATGATGGACCTTATGTGGTCAAGAAAGCCTTCTCTGGAGGAGCACTAATACTCACCAACATGGACGGTGAAGAACTCAAAAACCCAGTCAATTCAGATTCGGTGAAGAAGTATTATGCCTGAAAGAAATAGACGAAAAAAGAGAAAGATAAGCCAAGTAAGAATTAGCTCGCTAGGTTGAAAACCCGAAAGGGCGGCCTAGGCAAAATCAGAGCGACCCGGTGGATTGAAAACCCGCAAAGGGCGATCCAGGCAAAAATTAGGGTCAGAAAACTTGGGCATGAAAATAAACAAGGGCATACAGCACTCCTGAAGGTTTGGATAGAGGGGTGATCAAGGTCAAGGACATAAATGTTTGGCATTGTTCCACAGAGACGGACATTTAGAAACTAGCTTTTCTCTCTCTTTCGTGTCTTTTTGCAGTTTAAATTTTCAAATGTATTGAACAGTCGGCGTAACTTTCTGTACGACCGGTTTCCACATCAATAAAGTTCAATTTTTCTCATATCAGTTTGCTTTTCTATTTTCTGCTCAAAATAAACGTTTTATGATGATGGTAATACTGAATTGTAAAACATGTGCATAAATCCTAGAGCATTGCAATCATTGCGAAATCCCCAAAAGTCACGGGAAGGAAGTGATTTCTCAAAAAAACAAATTAATGTTGCAAGGAAAATAATTGCGCCCATCAAACACTTCAGATGGCAAATCATAAAGCAAACCTGCACCCGGCCCGTGCGCCGCAGCAACTCTAATAAGTTCCCCAGTCTTGTGCCATGAGTGTCACGGGTCGGTCGAACCAGCAAAGAGAAAATAAGTCAAAAAAAAATGATCAGAAAAAAAAAAGAAAAAGAAAAAAGAAAGCTGATCAAGAAGAATCAAAAGAAAATCAAAAGCATTTTTACGGCATTCATCAAATCATCGCATCGCATGCACCCGCATCACACGCACTCGCATAACATGCTTTTGCATAACCTGCACCCTTGCATTCATGCACCATCCCTTGCATCAACTAACGTATGCAGGTACCCTGGATCGGTGCGGCAGCATTGACCAACTGAAGCAAACCAATTGGATTTTCAAATCCCCTTTGGACCCACGTGTCCCCCAGAAGATTGACTTCACCTCGTATTCGAGCTGCGAGTAAGTCCCTTTGACGACCTCAATAGGTCCAGTCGAAAAGGATAGCTGTGTTGGCCTAAAACATGGCGCAGTCCTAGGGAAATATCGAGATCTAGACTTGATATAGTACCCTCCCCCGGTCGCTCGAAAGACCACCCCTTTGAGCCCACGTGCTCCCCAGGCCCAAGTGCAAACTCGGATCGTTCGCGATTCGTTAAAAGGCTTTAGGCAGCCTCCTTCGCCGGCTTAATGAGGGCCGGCACCCTTTTTTTTTGCATTCTTTACTGCTTTCGCTGGCTTATTGAGGGTTGGCACCAATTGATTCCAAAAAGAAAAACAAGGAAAAAAAAAATCTTTTCATTGCATTTGTATCATATTTCAAAAAGGAACAAAAAAGAGAAAAAAAGAAAAAGGAAAATTCTGGTTTCTCTAAGTAGACAAAATTGGTATAATTTCTGAATTCTTTATTTCTATTTTGCCTCGGAATATGTTTCGGCCAATTCATATTCCTTGTTAAAATCCAAATAAAGAGGGACAGCTGTCATACCCTAATTTTGTCCGCCTAGGTCAAAACCCTAATTCTCAACAAAAATAAATAATTGAGAAGTGTGGCATTATTTTGAAAAGTGTGAAGAGCATTGTGCATGCATTCTAGTTTTTTTTTTTAGGTTGGAAATGCATTTTTGGACAAAAAAATGTTTTTAGGGCAAAGGGTATTTTGGTCAAAAAAGAGGATAATTTTTCATCAAAAATCATTGTGCAATTTTAGAGGAAATTATTTGAAGCAAGACACCCTTGGTCATATATATTTTGCGCATACATGCACGCAATTGCATAAAAATTCAAATTCAAAAAAGGCATCAAAAAGGAATATTCTACAAAAATTTCAAGATGAGGTTTTTATGATATTTTTGGTCATGGTGACCTCATAAAATGGCATATTCCTAAGATTCCTAGTATGTGGCCTAAATTGGGTGTATTTTTGTACAATTATCCTAAGAAGAATAATCAAAAATGAAGGGATAATAGAATGGTCATATAATAGTACAATAGTACAAGATGACAACTTGCAAAACTTGGGCACCACTCTTCTCTCATTGCTTGGCCGAATTCACTCCCCTTCATTTCCCTCTCATTTTGCATTTTTTTGTCCCTCATCATGTGTGTTTCAATCCTCACCCTCCATTCAAATTTTAAATGCAATCCTAGAGTGAGATGAGATGCACAATGACCTAAATGCCCCTAAACCTAATTGCACATTATATATACCCTCATATCCTCACCTCTCACAAGGTTTTGGCTCACAATTCACACTCAAAAACCTAGCCTCTCCTCTTCTCCCTTCTTGGCCGAATACACCTCCTCATTCCCTCACCTCATTTCTTCACTTTTTCACTTCAAATCAACATTCTAGTCCTAAATCCTTCATCATCCTTGCATTCTCTTCAAAGATCCATCTTCAAATCTCAAGAATAAAGCTCAAGATTGAAGGTTAGAGGGTTGATTCAAGTGGTTTAGTGTTCATTCACCTTATTTCTTTTGCTATTCTAGCTTGGAGTTGAGGTATACTCTCAATCTTAACATCATCAAAATTTTAGCATAAAAAATGTAGATCATCAATCTATTTTTGCATATCAAGCATTTCTTTGCATTTCAGTGCTCTATTTTTTGTTGAAATGTTGATATAATTGTTGTTGTTGAATGAGAGATGTGTTTCAAGCATTTTGACAAACACTTTGGGAGGTTTGGATGCTTGAAATGCATCTCTCTCTTGGAATAAATTGTGTGTTTGTGTTATTTTCATTTTGTGCTTGCATTTTCATGAATAAAATTGTGATTTGGGATTATGTTTCATTTCGCATATTGTAGAAAAATTAGGGTTTGTGTGATTTTAGTGCATTCCTTTGCTTAATCATGTGAATCCTTGCCAAAAAGCTTGATCTATGTCATTTGCTTGCATGATTTTGTTGCTTTCAAAGAATAAAATGAGATTTTAGCTCTATGTTGGTGTCGCATTTCATGAGATAATTAGGGTTTGTGCTTGTTTTTGTTGCTTGCTTTGAAAATAATGTTTGTGTTGATGATTTGGTAAGAGGATTTAACACTTATGCACTTGTGCATATCCCAAGTGTTAAAGATTACCTAAAGGGATTCAACACCTTAATTGTATATGCTTACGCTTGCATTGTTGATTGTTTTGCTTGCAACTTGTTAAAGTTTACACTTTGGTTCTTGACTTGGAAATTGATTGAATGTTCTACTTTCTTTTCCTTTTGGATGCCACGCCATCCCAACAAAACTTTTGTGACCAATGTCACCCTCAAACTCCCTTCTCCTTTCTTCAAATCAATCATTTTCTAAAGCTTTTTCCAAACTTAATCTTTTCTCAAATTGTTTTCATAAGACAATCAAATTCTTTCTATGATCAACAATAAACCTTTTTGAAAACTCATAAGGAGGCAAGTCGGACGTACGGCCGGTGTTGTCTAGCGTCCTAAGATCGGAGCTGTACAGCTCAAACATCTTGGGATACTTATGAGAATCAAAACAAGTAATTAACAACTTGAACCCTATTTCAAAAAATGAGTAAGGAATCGAGTCGGATGTACATCCGGTATTGGTTAGCGTCTTAGGGTTAGCGAGCTGTACAGTTCGTGCGAGCCTAAGATACTTGCTCAAATAAAAGTAACCAACCTCACAACAAATCTTTTTCTTCCTTAATCAAAAAAACATTTTCAATAAGTAGGGGGCACGTCGTCTGTACAGGCGGGGTTGTCTTTGTTCTAGGTCTAGTGGACTGTACAGTCTAGGACCGAAAACCCCTACAATATAAAACACCAACACAAAGTTTCTCGACTAAGGAGAACTACGTAAGCTTTGAATTCTCCATCGCACCGGGAGATACGTAGGAGCGGGTCACATCCCGTCAAGCACACTTTTAAAAAACAATAAAAAGATTCTTCTTTTCCCCCGTTTTCAAAAACACTTTTCTCAAATAAAAAGAAGTAGAATGAATTGTTTCAAATCAACTCTGTCAAAACCGCACATCAAGTTAAAGGTTCCCTTTCGGTAGAAAGGAGGTGTGGGATGCTAATACCTTCCCCACACCTAACCGACCCCCGAACCTACATCTCTAGTTCTCAAAGGACCACCCCGCCTTAAAAAGGACCCTTTTTCAATGTTTTGGTCCCTAAATAAAAAATGTTGATGGCGGCTTCACAAATTTTCACGTTGTACGATGAAAGGTCCAATCCGGATCTTTCGGGGTGCAACACTATGGAGACAGAGTGTGTGTGTGAATAAAAATGTTATAGTTAAAATATAAAATGACATTTATGTCCATGCATTTAAGTAGGTTTTAAAAAAGAAGTGATGGGTTTTGTGTCCAAACTGAAATATATATATATATATATATGTATATGTATATATATATATGTATATATATATGTGTGTATATATATATATATATATTTCATTTTTATTTTATGTGTTTCAAAAATAAAATCTGCAGTACAAAAAAATATAAAATTTAAATATTCATAATTTCTTTTTTCAACTTTCATCCCTGGACACAGATTAGATGTACGCATTTGGTAATCAATTACTTAGGCCCCTTTTGCGGTAGTTTTCTATTTTGAAATTTTCTAAAACCAAAGGGGCCTGTTCGGGGTGCGTCTGAGTTTTTGGTTTCAAAACTAATACATTTTCAGGTAAAATGGGATTGAGTAGGTTTTTTTTTCTTAATTTCATTACAATCTTCACTCATAACTCAAAGCCAGAAAAATAGGTTTTATAACTTCTTATTTTGTTTAACGCTAACATGTCACCAACAATGATCGTCGACCAATACTCCAACAGCCATTTTGACTACTACAGACCACCACTCTGACCACTGTATACCACCATTCTAACCATTGTCAAACTCTACTTCATTCACCATCGACTGCCACTTTGAGCACCACCGGTAACCACCTCATCCACCTTTGATCATCAATCTGACTACCACAAGCTACCACTCTGACCACCACCAATCACCACTTCAACCACTACCGACCTTCACTTTGACCATCGTCAATCATCACATCGACCGCCACCAACCACCACTTCGACCATCACTCTGACCACCACTGATCATCACTTTGACCAACTCAAACCATCACTTTTCCCACCTATGATCTCCATCACTTTTCCCACGTATGATCTCCAATCTGATCACTACCCACTACCATTAGGCCACCACTCCGACAACCACTACTTCGATCACCACTTTGACCACTGTCGATCACTATCATTATGGCCACCACTCTGACCACCGTCAAATTTTCTCTAGGAGTAAATAAGCTCTCTCTCATGAATAAATACATATTGAAATATATGAATGCTATTAAGAAGTTTTGTCGTATCGAAAACGACACCAAAAAACTCATAATGTTCTTGCCAACTACAGGTAACGTTTTACACCTAACCTAATTTGAAATCATTTTAAAAAGTTATGTTGAATAGGTGTCGGTACATTTTACGTTAGTTGGAACCGTTCTCTTGTATTCTTATCTGGCATATAAGTTTAAATTAATACCGAAGAATCACATTTATTATTCCGCAATTTAGGATTTTCTAGTTGAAGTGTGATAGAATTCCAGTTTCTAGATAAACAAAAATTTCACAAGTCTTGAGACACTTTGTGCATTCAGAAGAGGTGGCTTTCTCTCTCATTACTTTATTAGTTAAAATTTGTAAATTTCTTAGTCTCTCTTTAACTATAAACTTGAAATGCTGTTATTTGTGCCTTATAGTTGATGGTTTCTTGTTGTTTTTCCAACAGGTTAATCTTTCGCACTTCACATGGGTATGTATATCTTTATTAAAATGTTTTCGCTTTTTTAGATTGATTTTTGTTTTTTTTTAATGGTGTCCCAAATTTTACTTTCTCATTTTAGTTTAACGTCTTCTTATTTTTAAAATCCTCTATCCATTTGTTCCTCTTTGTAAAAATCGTTCCCTATCCTTCATCTACTATATCTGATTGGCGATCATGTTTTTATTTATTAAAGCCAAAATTTTCATTAATTTTTTCTACCCACCTTAGTTAGTCCTTGACATGATTGAGAGCCTGCAATATCTCCATATCTTATGTCTTTTGGACCTGATTCGACTAACTCACATTCAACGATTTGGAGCGATGTTTTGACACCCAATTAATGTAAAAATATGTTTATGTCAATTAAGGGAAAGGGGGCATTAACTATGGAGACAGAGTGTGTGTGAATAAAAATATTATAGTTAACATATAAAATGACATTTATGTCCATGCATTTAAGTAGGTTTTAAAAAAGAAGTGATGGGTTTTGTGTCTAAAATGAAATATATATATATATATATATATATATATATATATCATTTTTATTTAATGTGTTTCAAAGATAAAATCTCTAGTACAAACAAATATAAAATTTTAATATTCATAATTTCTTTTTTCTACTTTCATCTCTGGACGCGGATTAGATGTAATATTTGGTAGTTAATTACTTGGGCCCCTTTTAGGGTGGTTTTCTGTTTAGGAATTTTCTAAAAGCAAAGGGGGTTGTTCGGGGTGCGTCTGAGTTTTGGCTTTTGAAATTCAATTTCAAAACTAATACATTTTCGAGTAAAATGGGATTGAGTAGGTTTTTTTTTCTTAATTTCATAACAATGTTCATTCATAACTCAAAGCCAAAAAAATAGGTTTTATAACTTCTTATTTTGTTTAATGCTAACATGTCATCAACAACGATCGTCGACCAATACTCCAACAACCATTTTGACTACTATCGACCACTACTCCGACCACTGCAAACCACCATACAAACCATTGTCAAAGACTACTTCATCCACCATCGACTGCCACTTTGAGCACCGCCGGTCACCACTTCATCTACCTCTTATCATCAATCTGACTACCACCAGCTACCACTCTGACCACCACCAATTACCACTTCAACCACTACTAACCTTCACTCTGACCACCGTCAAATTTTCTCTAGGAGTAAATAAACTCTCTCTCATGAATAAATACATATTGAAATATATGAATGCTATTAAGTAGTTTTGTCGTATCTAGAACGTCACCAACAAATTCATTATATTCTTGACAACTACAGGTAACGTTTTACACCTAACCTAATTTGAAATCATTTTAAAAAGTTATGTTGAATAGCTGTCAGTACAATATACATTAGTTTTAACCGTTCTCATGTAATCTTATCTGGCATATAAGTATAAATTAATACCGAAGAATCACTCTTATTATTCTGCAATTTAGGATTTTCTTGTTGAAGTGTGGTAGAATTCCAGTTTCTAGATAAACAAAAAATTCACGAGTCTTGAGACACTTTGTGCATTCAGAAGAGGTGGCTTTCTCTCTCCTTACTTTGTTAGTTAAAATTTGTAAATTTCTTAGTCTCTCTTTACCTATATACTTGAAATGCTGTTATTTGTACCTTATAGTTGATGGTTTCTTGTTGTTTTTCCAACAGGTTGATCTTTCGCACTTCACATGAGTATGTATATCTTTATTAAAAAACTTTCGCTTTTTTCGATTGATTCTTGTGTTTTTTAATGGTATCCCAAAATTTATCTCTCATTTAAGTTTAACGTCTTTTTATTTTTAAAATTCTCTTTCCATATGTTCCTCTTTGTAAAAATCGTTCCCTATCCTTCATCTACTAGATCTGATTGGCGATCATGTTTTTATTTATCTTAAAACCAAAATTTTCATTAATTTTTTCTACCCACCTTAGTTAATTGTTGACATGATTGAGAGCCTGCAATATGTCCATATCTTATGACTTTTTGACCTGATTCGACTAACTCACATTCAACAATTTGGAGCGAGGTTTTGACACCCAATTATACACCCAATTAATGTAAAAATATGTTCATGTCAATTAAGGGAAAGGGGACATTAACTATGGAGACAGAGTGTGTGTGAATAAAAATGTTATAGTTAAAATATAAAATGACATTTATGTCCACGCATTTAAGTAGGTTTTAAAAAAGTAGTGATGGGTTTTGTGTCCAAACTGAAATATATATATATATATATATATATATATATATATATATATATATATATCATTTTTATTTTATGTGTTTCAAAAAGAAAATCTGCAGTACAAACAAATATAAAATTTTAATATTCATAATTACTTTTTTCAACTTTCATCCTTGAACGCAGATTAGATGTACACATTTGGTAATCAATTACTTAGGCCCCTTTTGCGGTGGTTTTCTGTTTTGTAATTTTCTAAATCCAAAGGGGCCTGTTCGGGGTGCGTCTGAGTTTTTTGTTTCAAAACTAATACATTTTCAGGTAAAATGGAATTGAGTAGGTTTTTTTTTCTTAATTTCATAACAATGTTCATTCATAACTCAAATCCAAAAAAATAGGTTTTATAACTTCTTATTTTGTTTAATGCTAACATGTCACCAACAATGATCGTCGACCACTACTCCAACAATCATTTTGAATACTATCGATCACTACTCCGACAACTGGAAACCACCATACTAACCATTGTCAAACACTACTTCATCCACCATCGACTGCCACTTTGAGCACCACCAGTCACCACTTCATCCACTACTGAACTTCACTCTAACCACCGTCAATCATCACTTCAACCACCAGCAACCACCACTTCGACCATCACTCTAACCACCACTGATCATCACTTTGACAACCAGTATGACCACCTCAAACCATCACTTTTCCCACCTATGATCTCCAATCTGATCACTACCCACTACCATTAGGCCACCACTCCGACCACTGTCAACCACTACTTCGATCACCACTTTGAACATCGTCGATCCCTATCATTATGGCCACCACTCTGACCACCGTCAAATTTTCTCTAGGAGTAAATAAACTCTCTCTCATGAATAAATACATATTGAAATATATGAATGCTATTAAGTAGTTTTGTCGTATCTAGAACGTCACCAACAAACTCATTATGTTCTTGCCAAATATAGGTAACGTTTTACACCTAACCTTATTTAAAATCATTTTAAAAAGTTATGTTAAATAGCTGTCAGTACATTATACATTAGTTTTAACCGTTCTCTTGTAATCTTATCTGGCATATCAGTTTAAATTAATACCGAAGAATTACTCTTATTGTTCTGCAATTTAGGATTTTCTAGTTGAAGTGTGATAGAATTCCAGTTTCTAGATAAACAAAAATTTCACAAGTCTTGAGACACTTTGTCCATTCAGAAGAGGTTGCTTTCTCTCTCATTACTTTATTAGTTAAAATTTGTAAATTTCTTAGTCTCTCTTTTGCTATATACTTGAAATGCTGTTATTTGTGCCTTACAGTTGATGGTTTCTTGTTGTTTTTCCAACAGGTTGATCTTTCGCACTTCACATGGGTATGTATATCTTTATTAAAATGTTTTCGCTTTTTTCGATTGATTCTTGTTTTTTTTGAATGGTATCCCAAATTTCACTTTCTCATTTTAGTTTAATGTATTTTTATTTTTAAAATTCTCTTTCCATATGTTCCTCTTTGTAAAAATCGTTCCCTATCCTTCATCTACTAGATCTGATTGGCGATCATGTTTTTATTTATCTTAAATCCAAAATTTTCATTAATTTTTTCTACCCACCTTAGTTAATCCTTGACATGATTGAGAGCCTGCAATATGTCCATATCGTATGTCTTTTGGACCTGACTCGATTAACTCACATTCAACAATTTGGAGCAAGGTTTTGACACCCAATTAATGTAAAAATATGTTTATGTCAGTTAAGGGATAGGGGACATTAACTATGGAGACAGAGTGTGTGTTAATAAAAATGTTATAGTTAAAATATAAAATGACATTTAGGTCCATCTATTTAAGTAGGTTTTAAAAAAGAAGTGATGGGTTTTGTGTCCAAACTGAAATATATATATATATATATATATATCATTTTTATTTTATGTGTTTCAAAAATAAAATTTGCAGTACAAACAAATATAAAATTTTAATACTCATAATTTATTTTTTCCACTTTCATCTCTGGACGCGGATTAGATGTACGCATTTGGTAATTAATTACTTGGGTCCCTTTATGGGTGGTTTTCTGTTTAGGAAATTACTAAAAGCAAAGGGGGCTGTTCAGGGTGCGTTTGAGTTTTTGGTTTTGAAATTCAATTTCAAAACTAATACATTTTCAGGTATAATGGGATTGAGTAGGTTTTTGTTTCTTAATCTCATAACAATGTTCACTCATAAGTCAAAGCCAAAAAAATAGGTTTTATAACTTCTTATTTTGTTTAATGCTAACATGTCACAAACAATGATCGTCGACCACTACTCCAACAATCATTTTGAATACTATCGATCACTACTCCGACAACTGGAAACCACCATACTAACCATTGCCAAACACTACTTCATCCACCATCGACTGCCACTTTGAGCACCACCAGTCACCACTTCATCCACCTCTTATCATCAATCTGACTACCACAAGCTACCACTCTGACCACCACCAATCACCACTTCATCCACTACTGAACTTCACTCTGACCACCATCAATCATCACTTCAACAACCAGCAACCACCACTTCGACCATCACTCTGACCACCAGTGATCATCACTTTGACCACCAGTATGACCACCTCAAACTATCACTTTGCCCACCTATGATCTCCAATCTGATCACTACCCACTACCATTAGGCCACCACTCCGACCACCGTCAACCACTACTTCGATCACCACTTTGAACACCGTCGATCACTATCATTATGGCCACCACTCTGACCACCGTCAAATTTTCTCTAGGAGTAAATAAACTCTCTCTCTTGAATAAATACATATTGAAATATATGAATGCTATTAAGTAGTTTTGTCGTATCGAGAACGTCACCAACAAACTCATTATGTTCTTGCCAACTACAGGTAACGTTTTACACCTAACCTAATTTGAAATCATTTTAAAAAGTTATGTTAAATAGCTGTCAGTACATTATACATTAGTTTTAACCGTTCTCTTGTAATCTTATCTGGCATATCAGTTTAAATTAATACCGAAGAATTACTCTTATTGTTCTGCAATTTAGGATTTTCTAGTTGAAGTGTGGTAGAATTCCAGTTTCTAGATAAACAAAAATTTCACAAGTCTTGAGACACTTTGTCCATTCAGAAGAGGTTGCTTTCTCTCTCATTACTTTATTATTTAAAATTTGTAAATTTCTTAGTCTCTCTTTTGCTATATACTTGAAATGCTGTTATTTGTGCCTTATAGTTGATGGTTTCTTGTTGTTTTTCCAACAGGTTGATCTTTCGCACTTCACATGGGTATGTATATCTTTATTAAAATGTTTTCGCTTTTTTCGATTGATTCTTGTTTTTTTTTAATGGTATCCCAAATTTCACTTTCTCATTTTAGTTGAAAGTCTTTTTATTTTTAAAATTCTCTTTCCATATGTTCCTCTTTGTAAAAATCGTTCCCTATCCTTCATCTACTAGATCTGATTGGCGATCATGTTTTTATTTATCTTAAATCCAAAATTTTCATTAATTTTTTCTACCCACCTTAGTTAATCCTTGACATGATTGAGAGCCTGCAATATGTCCATATCGTATGTCTTTTGGACCTGACTCGACTAACTCACATTCAACAATTTGGAGCAAGGTTTTGACACCCAATTAATGTAAAAATATGTTTATGTCAGTTAAGGGATAGGGGACATTAACTATGGAGACAGAGTGTGTGTGAATAAAAATGTTATAGTTAAAATATAAAATGACATTTAGGTCCATCTATTTAAGTAGGTTTTAAAAAAGAAGTGATGGGTTTTGTGTCCAAACTGAAATATATATATATATATATATATATATATATATATATCATTTTTATTTTATGTGTTTCAAAAATAAAATCTGCAGTACAAACAAATATAAAATTTTAATACTCATAATTTATTTTTTCCACTTTCATCTCTGGACGCGGATTAGATGTACGCATTTGGTAATTAATTACTTGGGCCCCTTTATGGGTGGTTTTCTGTTTAGGAAATTACTAAAAGCAAAGGGGGCTGTTCAGGGTGCGTTTGAGTTTTTGGTTTTGAAATTCAATTTCAAAACTAATACATTTTCAGGTATAATGGGATTGAGTAGGTTTTTGTTTCTTAATTTCATAACAATGTTCACTCATAAGTCAAAGCCAAAAAAATAGGTTTTATAACTTCTTATTTTGTTTAATGCTAACATGTCACAAACAATGATCGTCGACCACTACTCCAACAATCATTTTGAATACTATCAATCACTACTCCGACAACTGGAAACCACCATACTAACCATTGCCAAACACTACTTCATCCACCATCGACTGCCACTTTGAGCACCACCAGTCACCACTTCATCCACCTCTTATCATCAATCTGACTACCACAAGCTACCACTCTGACCACCACCAATCACCACTTCATCCACTACTGAATTTCACTCTGACCACCGTCAATCATCACTTCAACCACCAGCAACCACCACTTCGACCATCACTCTGACCACCAGTGATCATCACTTTGACCACCAGTATGACCACCTCAAACCATCACTTTGCCCACCTATGATCTCCAATCTGATCACTATCCACTACCATTAGGCCGCCACTCCGACCACCGTCAACCACTACTTCGATCACCACTTTTAACACCAACGATCACTATCATTATGGCCACCACTCTGACCACCGTCAAATTTTCTCTAGGAGTAAATAAACTCTCTCTCATGAATAAATACATATTGAAATATATGAATGCTATTAAGTAGTTTTGTCGTATCAAGAACGTCACCAACAAACTCATTATGTTCTTGCCAACTACAGGTAACGTTTTACACCTAACCTAATTTGAAATCATTTTAAAAAGTTATGTTGAATAGCTGTCAGTACATTATACATTAGTTTTAACCGTTCTCTTGTAATCTTTTCTGGCATATAAGTTTTAATTAATACCGAAGAATCACTCTTATTATTCTGCAATTTAGGATTTTCTAGTTGAAGTGTGGTAGAATTCCAGTTTCTAGATAAACAAAAAATTCACAAGTCTTGACACACTTTGTGCATCCAGAAGAGGTGGCTTTCTCTCTCCTTACTTTATTAGTTAAAATTTGTAAATTTCTTAGTCTCTCTTTAGCTATATACTTGAAATGCTGTTATTTGTACCTTATAGTTGATGGTTTCTTGTTGTTTTTCCAACAGGTTGATCTTTCGCACTTCACATGGGTATGTATATCTTTATTAAAATGCTTTTGCTTTTTTCGATTGATTCTTGTGTTTTTTAATGGTATCCCAAAATTTACTTTCTCATTTTAGTTTAACAACGTCTTTTTATTTTTAAAATTCTCTTTCCATATGTTCCTCTTTGTAAAAATCGTTCCGTATCCTTCATCTACTAGATTTGATAGGCGATCATGTTTTTATTTATCTTAAATCCAAAATTTTCATTAATTTTTTCTACCCACCTTAGTTAATCCTTGACATGATTGAGAGCCTGCAATATGTCCATATCTTATGACTTTTTGACCTGATTCGACTAACTCACATTCAACAATTTGGAGCGAGGTTTTGACACCCAATTATACACCCAATTAATGTAAAAATATGTTTATCTCAATTAAGGGAAAGGGGACATTAACTATGTAGACAGAGTGTGTGTGAATAAAAATGTTATAGTTAAAATATAAAATGACATTTATGTCCATGCATTTAAGTAGGTTTTAAAAAAGAAGTGATGGGTTTTGTGTCCAAACTGATATATATATATATATATATATATATATATATATATATATATATATATATATATATATATCATTTTTATTTTATGTGTCTCAAAAAGAAAATCTGCAGTACAAACAAATATAAAATTTTAATATTCATAATTACTTTTTTCAACTTTCATCCTTGAACGTAGATTAGATATACACATTTGGTAATCAATTACTTAGGCCCCTTTTGCGGTGGTTTTCTCTTTTGAAATTTTTTAAATCCAAAGGGGCCTGTTCGGAGTGCGTTTGAGTTTTTGGTTTCAAAACTAATACATTTTCAGGTAAAATGGGTTTGAGTAGGTTTTTTTTCTTAATTTCATAACAATGTTCACTCATAACTCAAAGCCAAAAAAATAGGTTTTATAACTTCTTATTTTGTTTAACGCTAACATGTCACCAACAATGATCGTCGACCACTACTCCAACAAACATTTTGACTACTATCGACCACTACTCCGACCACTGGAAACCACCATTCTAACCATTGTCAAACACTACTTCATCCACCATCGACTGCCACTTTGAGCACCACCAGTCACCACTTCATCCACCTCTTATCATCAATCTGACTACCACAAGCTACCACTCTGACCACCACCAATCACCACTTCATCCACTACTGAACTTCACTCTGACCACCGTCAATCATCACTTCAACCACCAGCAACCACCACTTCGACCATCACTCTGACCACCAGTGATCATCACTTTGAGCACCAGTATGACCACCTCAAACCATCACTTTGCCCACCTATGATCTCCAATCTGATCACTACCCACTACCATTAGGCCACCACTCCGACCACCGTCAACCACTACTTCGATCACCACTTTGAACACCGTCGATCACTATCATTATGGCCACCACTCTGACCACCGTCAAGTTTTCTCTAGGAGTAAATAAACTCTCTCTCATGAATAAATACATATTGAAATATATGAATGCTATTAAGTAGTTTTGTCGTATCAAGAACGTCACCAACAAACTCATTATGTTCTTGCCAACTACAGGTAACGTTTTACACCTAACCTAATTTGAAATCATTTTAAAAAGTTATGTTGAATAGCTGTCAGTACATTATACATTAGTTTTAACCGTTCTCTTGTAATCTTATCTGGCATATCAGTTTAAATTAATACCAAAGAATTACTCTTATTGTTCTGCAATTTAGGATTTTCTAGTTGAAGTGTGATAGAATTCCAGTTTCTAGATAAACAAAAATTTCACAAGTCTTGAGACACTTTGTCCAGTCAGAAGAGGTTGCTTTCTCTCTCATTACTTTATTAGTTAAAATTTGTAAATTTCTTAGTCTCTCTTTTGCTATATACTTGAAATGCTGTTATTTGTGCCTTATAGTTGATGGTTTCTTGTTGTTTTTCCAACAGGTTGATCTTTCGCACTTCACATGGGTATGTATATCTTTATTAAAATGTTTTCGCTTTTTTCGATTGATTCTTGTTTTTTTTGAATGGTATCCCAAATTTCACTTTCTCATTTTAGTTGAATGTCTTTTTATTTTTAAAATTCTCTTTCCATATGTTCCTCTTTGTAAAAATCGTTCCCTATCCTTCATCTACTAGATCTGATTGGCGATCATGTTTTTATTTATCTTAAATCCAAAATTTTCATTAATTTTTTCTACCCACCTTAGTTAATCCTTGACATGATTGAGAGCCTGCAATATGTCCATATCGTATGTCTTTTGGACCTGACTCGACTAACTCACATTCAACAATTTGGAGCAAGGTTTTGACACCCAATTAATGTAAAAATATGTTTATGTCAGTTAAGGGATAGGGGACATTAACTATGGAGACAGAGTGTGTCTGAATAAAAATGTTATAGTTAAAATATAAAATGACATTTAGGTCCATCTATTTAAGTAGGTTTTAAAAAAGAAGTGATGGGTTTTGTGTCCAAACTGAAATATATATATATATATATATATATATATATATATATATATATATCACTTTTATTTTATGTGTTTCAAAAATAAAATCTGCAGTACAAACAAATATATAATTTTAATACTCATAATTTATTTTTTCCACTTTCATCTTTGGACGCGGATTAGATGTACGCATTTGGTAGTTAATTACTTGGGCCCCTTTATGGGTGGTTTTCTGTTTAGGAAATTACTAAAAGCAAAGGGGGCTGTTCAGGGTGCGTTTGAGTTTTTTGTTTTGAAATTCAATTTCAAAACTAATACATTTTCAGGTATAATGGGATTGAGTAGGTTTTTGTTTCTTAATTTCATAACAATGTTCACTCATAAGTCAAAGCCAAAAAAATAGGTTTTATAACTTCTTATTTTGTGTAATGCTAACATGTCACAAACAATGATCGTCGACCACTACTCCAACAATCATTTTGAATACTATCGATCACTACTCCGACAACTGGAAACCACCATACTAACCATTGCCAAACACTACTTCATCCACCATCGACTGCCACTTTGAGCACCACCAGTCACCACTTCATCCACCTCTTATCATCAATCTGACTACCACAAGCTACCACTCTGACCACCACCAATCACCACTTCATCCACTACTGAACTTCACTCTGACCACCGTCAATCATCACTTCAACCACCAGCAACCACCACTTCGACCATCACTCTGACCACCAGTGATCATCACTTTGACCACCAGTATGACCACCTCAAACCATCACTTTGCCCACCTATGATCTCCAATCTGATCACTACCCACTACCATTAGGCCACCACTCCGACCACCGTCAACCACTACTTCGATCACCACTTTGAACACCGTCGATCACTATCATTATGGCCACCACTCTGACCACCGTCAAGTTTTCTCTAGGAGTAAATAAACTCTCTCTCATGAATAAATACATATTGAAATATATGAATGCTATTAAGTAGTTTTGTCGTATCAAGAACGTCACCAACAAACTCATTATGTTCTTGCCAACTACAGGTAACGTTTCACACCTAACCTAATTTGAAATCATTTTAAAAAGTTATGTTGAATAGCTGTCAGTACATTATACATTAGTTTTAACCGTTCTCTTGTAATCTTTTCTGGCATATAAGTTTTAATTAATACCGAAGAATCACTCTTATTATTCTGCAATTTAGGATTTTCTAGTTGAAGTGTGGTAGAATTCCAGTTTCTAGATAAACAAAAAATTCACAAGTCTTGACACACTTTGTGCATCCAGAAGAGGTGGCTTTCTCTCTCCTTACTTTATTAGTTAAAATTTGTAAATTTCTTAGTCTCTCTTTAGCTATATACTTGAAATGCTGTTATTTGTACCTTATAGTTGATGGTTTCTTGTTGTTTTTCCAACAGGTTGATCTTTCGCACTTCACATGGGTATGTATATCTTTATTAAAATGCTTTTGCTTTTTTCGATTGATTCTTGTGTTTTTTAATGGTATCCCAAAATTTACTTTCTCATTTTAGTTTAACAACGTCTTTTTATTTTTAAAATTCTCTTTCCATATGTTCCTCTTTGTAAAAATCGTTCCGTATCCAGCATCTACTAGATTTGATTGGCGATCATATTTTTATTTATCTTAAATCCAAAATTTTCATTAATTTTTTCTACCCACCTTAGTTAATCCTTGACATGATTGAGAGCCTGCAATATGTCCATATCTTATGACTTTTTGACCTGATTCGACTAACTCACATTCAACAATTTGGAGCGAGGTTTTGACACCCAATTATACACCCAATTAATGTAAAAATATGTTTATGTCAATTAAGAGAAAGGGGACATTAACTATGTAGACAGAGTGTGTGTGAATAAAAATGTTATAGTTAAAATATAAAATGACATTTATGTCCATGCATTTAAGTAGGTTTTAAAAAAGAAGTGATGGGTTTTGTGTCCAAACTGATATATATATATATATATATATATATATATATATATATATATCATTTTTATTTTAAGTGTTTCAAAAAGAAAATCTGCAGTACAAACAAATATAAAATTTTAATATTCATAATTACTTTTTTCAACTTTCATCCTTGAACGCAGATTAGATGTACACATTTGGTAATCAATTACTTAGGCCCCTTTTGCGGTGGTTTTCTGTTTTGAAATTTTCTAAATCCAAAGCGGCCTGTTCGGAGTGCGTTTGAGTTTTTGGTTTCAAAACTAATACATTTTCAGGTAAAATGGGATTGAGTAGGTTTTTTTTCTTAATTTCATAACAATGTTCACTCATAACTCAAAGCCAAAAAAATAGGTTTTATAACTTCTTATTTTGTTTAACGCTAACATGTCACCAACAATGATCGTCGACCACTACTCCAACAACCATTTTGACTACTATCGACCACTACTCCGACCACTGCAAACAACCATTCTAACCATTGTCAAACACTACTTCATCCACCATCGACTGCCACTCTGAGCACCATCGGTCACCACTTCATCCACCTCTTATCATCAATCTGACTACCACCAGCTACCACTCTGACCACCTCCAATCACCACTTCAACTACTAAACCTTCACTCTGACCACCATCAATCATCACTTCGACCATCACTCTGACCACCACTAATCATCACTTTGACCACCAGTATGACCACCTCAAACCATCACTTTGCCCACCTATGATCTCCAGTCTGATCACTACCCACTACCATAGGCCACCACTCCGACCACCGTCAACCACTACTTCGATCACCACTTTGAACACCGTCGATCACTATCATTATGGCTACCACTCTAACCACCGTCAAATTTTCTCTAGGAGTAAATAAAGTCTCTCTCATGAATAAATAAATATTGAAATATATGAATGCTATTAAGCAGTTTTGTCGTATCGAAAACGTCACCAACAAACTCATTATGTTCTTGCCAACTACAGGTAAAGTTTTACACCTAACCTAATTTGAAATCATTTTAAAAAGTTATGTTAAATAGCTGTCAGTACATTATACATTAGTTTTAACCGTTCTCTTGTAATCTTATTTGGCATATCAGTTTAAATTAATACCAAAGAATTACTCTTATTGTTCTGCAATTTAGGATTTTCTAGTTGAAGTGTGATAGAATTCCAGTTTCTAGATAAACAAAAAATTTCACAAGTCTTGAGACACTTTGTCCATTCAGAAGAGGTTGCTTTCTCTCTCATTACTTTATTAGTTAAAATTTGTAAATTTCTTAGTCTCTCTTTAGCTATATACTTGAAATGCTGTTATTTGTGCCTTATAGTTGATGGTTTCTTGTTGTTTTTCCAACAGGTTGATCTTTCGCACTTCACATGGGTATGTATATCTTTATTAAAATGTTTTCGCTTTTTTCGATTGATTCTTGTTTTTTTTAATGGTATCCCAAATTTCACTTTCTCATTTTAGTTTAATGTCTTTTTATTTTTAAAATTCTCTTTCCATATGTTCCTCTTTGTAGAAATCGTTCCCTATCCTTCATCTACTAGATCTGAATGGCGATCATGTTTTTATTTATCTTAAAACCAAAATTTTCATTAATTTTTTCTACCCACCTTAGTTAATCCTTGACATGATTGAGAGCCTGCAATATATCCATATCTTATTTCTTTTGGACCTGATTCGACTAACTCACATTCCACAATTTGGAGTGAGGTTTTGACACCCAATTATATACCCAATTAATGTAAAAATATGTTTATGTCAATTAAGGGAAAGGGGGCGTTAACTATGGAGACAGAATGTGTGTGAATAAAAATATTATAGTTAAAATATAAAATGACATTTATGTCCATGCATTTAAGTATGTTTTAAAAAAGAAGTGATGGGTTTTGTGTCCAAATTGAAATATATATATATATATATATATATATGGATATATATATATATATGCATATATATATATATATATATTTCATTTTTATTTTATGTGTTTCAAAGATAAAATCTGCAGTACAAACAAATATAAAATTTTAATATTCATAATTTATTTTTGCCACTTTCATCTCTGGACGCGGATTAGAAGTACACATTTGGTAGTTAATTGCTTGGGCCCCTTTTGGGGTGGTTTTCTGTTTAGGAAATTTCTAAAAGCAAAGGGGGTTGTTAGGGGTGCGTCTGAGTTTTTGGTTTTGAAATTCAATTTCAAAACAAATACATTTTCAGGTAAAATGGGATTGAGTAGGTTTTATTTCTTAATTTCATAACAGTGTTCATTCATAACTCAAAGCCAAAAAAATAGGTTTTATAACTTCTTATTTTGTTTAACGCTAACATGTCACCAACAACGATCTTCGACCACTACTCCAACAACCATTTGGACTACTATCGACCACTACTCCGACCACTGCAAACCACCATACAAACCATTGTCAAAGACTACTTCATCCACAATCGACTGCCACTTTGAGCACCACCGGTCACCACTTCATCCACCTCTTATCATCAATCTGACTACCACCAGCTACCACTCGAACCACCACCAATCACCACTTCAACCACTACTGACCTTCACTCTGACCACCGTCAATCATCACTTCGACCACCCCCAACCACCAATTCGACAATCACTTTGACCAGTGTTATTAAAGCCGGACCGGTCGGACCGGGTTCCGGTGCCCCACCCGGCTCGGCCAGCATGTTAGTCCGGTTCTGCATTTGGGCCGGCTATGACGTCATCGAGCCGGTCATCATGCCGGTTGGGCCGGCCATCATGCCGGTCGGACCGGTCATCATGACATATTTATAATTTTGCGGATATTTTATTTCTTATTAAATTTAAATATTTTATCATTTTACTTAATTACAATTATAAATACAAATACTTTCTTAGTATATATTATAATTTTTGAATTTAATTAATATAGACCGGCTCATGCGGTCCGACCAAAGACCCACCGGCCCGACCAAAGAACCAGTGACCCAGTGTCTTGACCGGCTCGATGACCGGTCCGTCTTTAATAACAATGACTTTGACCACCAGTATGGCCACGTCAAACCATCACTTTGCCCACCAGTATGGCCACGTCAAACCATCACATATTGAAATATATGAATGCTATTAAGTAGTTTTGTCGTATCGAGAACGTCACCAACAAACTCATTATGTTCTTGCCAACTATAGGTAACGTTTTAGACCTAACCTAATTTGAAATCATTTTAAAAAGTTATGTTGAATAGCTGTCAGTACATTATACATTAGTTTTAACCGTTCTCTTGTAATCTTATCTGGCATATCAGTTTAAATTAATACCGAAGAATCACTCTTATTATTCTGCAATTTAGGATTTTCTAGTTGAAGTGTGATAGAATTCAAGTTTCTAGATAAACAAAAATTTCACAAGTCTTGAAACACTTTGTGCATTCAGAAGAGGTGGCTTTCTCTCCCATTACTTTATTAGTTAAAATTTGTAAATTTCTTAGTCTCTCTTTAGCTATATACTTGAAATGTTGTTATTTGTGCCTTATAGTTGATGGTTTCTTATTGTTTTTCCAACAGGTTGATCTTTCGCACTTCACATGGGTATCTTTATTAAAATGTTTTCGCTTTTTTCGATTGATTCTTGTTTTTTTTAATGCAATCCCAAATTTCACTTTCTCATTTTAGTTTAATGACTTTTTATTTTTAAAGTCCTCTTTCCATATGTTCCTCTTTGTAAAAATCGTTCCCTATCCTTCATCTACTATATCTGATTGGCGAACATGTTTTTATTCATCTTAAAGCCAAAATTTTCATTAATTTTTTCTACCCACCTTAGTTAATCCTTGACATGATTGAGAGCCTGCACTATCTCCATATCTTATGTCTTTTGGACCTGATTCGACTAACTCACATTCAACAATTTGGAGCGAGGTTTTGACACCCAATTATACACCCAATTAATGTAAAAATATGTTTAGTCAAATATCACAAGAATCCATATACCCCCCTACAAAAATAAAAGTTTTAAAATAAACCTCGCAAAATTCAAAATGATTCTAGTTAGGTCTCTGCTCTTAGTTTTTCTTAACAACGTTAACTTAAACTGAGCTGGATGTCCACGTTGGCATAACACGTGGCTTATTAAGGCTTATATCGTCATCATCAACATCATTTATTCATCTAAAACTCTTATTCTCACTGAAACTCGCCAATAATTGTGTTGATGAATGATGCAAGTTTTAGTGAGAATAAGAGTTTCAGATGAATGAATGATGTTGATGATGATGAAATAAGCCCTAATTAGCCATGTGTTATGCCTACGTGGACATCCAACTCAGTTTAAGTTAACATTGTTAATAAACACTAAGAGCAAGGACCTAATTAGAAACGTTTTGAATTTTGCAAGGTTCATTTTAAAACTTTTATTTTTGCAGGGAGTATATGGATTCTTGTGATATTTGCAGGAGGTAAAAGCTATTTAAACCAGTATGTCAATTAAGGGAAAGGGGGCATAAACTATGGAGACAGAGTGTGTGTGAATAAAAATATTATAGTTAAAATATAAAATGACAATTATGTCCATGCATTTAAGTAGGTTTTAAAAAAGAAGTGATGGGTTTTGGGTTCAAACTGAAATATATATATATATATATATATATATATATATATATATATATTTCATTTTTATTTAATGTGTTTCAAACATAAAATCTGCAGTACATACAAATATAAAATTTTAATATTCATAATTTCTTTTTTCCACTTTCATCTTTGGACGCGGATTAGATGTACGCACTTGGTAGTTAATTACTTGGGCCCCTTTCGGGGTGGTTTTCTGTTTAGGAATTTTCTAAAAGCAAAGGGGGCTGTTCGGGGTGCGTCTGAGTTTTTGGTTTTGAAATTCAATTTCAAAACTAATACATTTTCGAGTAAAATGGGATTGAGTAGGTTTTTCTTTCTTAATTTCATAACAATGTTCATTCATAACTCAAAGCCAAAAAAATAGGTTGTATAACTTCTTATTTTGTTTAACGCTAACATGTCACTAACAATGATCGTCGACCACTACTCCAACAACCATTTTGACTACTATCGACCACTACTCCGACCACTGCAAACAACCATTCTAACAATTGTCAAACACTACTTAATCCACCATCGACTGCCACTTTGAGCACCACCGGTCACCACTGCATCCACCTCTTATCATCAATCTAACTACCACCAGCTACCACTCTCACCAACTCCAATCACCACTTCAACCACTACTGACCTTCACTCTGACCACCGTCAATCATCACTTCGACCACCACTTCGACCATCACTCTGACCACCAGTGATCATCACTTTGACCACCAGTATGACCACCTCAAACAATCACTTTGCCCACCTATGATCTCCAATCTTATCACTACCCACTACCATCAAGCCACCACTCCGACCACCGTCAACCACTACTTCGATCACCACTTTGAACACCGTCGATCACTATCATTATGGCCACCACTCTGACCACCGTCAAATTTTCTCTAGGAGTAAATAAACTCTCTCTCATGAATAAATACATATTGAAATATATGAATGCTATTAAGTAGTTTTGTTGTATCGAGAACATCACCAACAAACTCATTATGCTCTTGCCAACTACAGGTAACGTTTTACACCTAACCTAATTTGAAATCATTTTAAAAAGTTATGTTGAATAGCTGTCAGTACATTATACATTAGTTTTAACCGTTCTCTTGTAATCTTATCTGGCATATCAGTTTAAATTAATACCGAAGAATCACTCTTATTATTTTGCAATTTAGGATTTTCTAGTTGAAGTGTGATAGAATTCAAGTTTCTAGATAAACAAAAATTTCACAAGTCTTGAAACACTTTGTGCATTCAGAAGAGGTGGCTTTCTCTCTAATTACTTTATTAGTTAAACTTTGTAAATTTCTTAGTCTCTCTTTAGCTATATACTTGAAATGTTGTTATTTGTGCCTTATAGTTGATGGTTTCTTGTTGTTTTTCCAACAGGCTGATCTTTCGCACTGCACATGGGTATGTATATCTTTATTAAAATGTTTTCGCTTTTTTCGATTGATTCTTGTTTTTTTAATGCAATCCCAAATTTCACTTTCTCATTTTAGTTTAGTGACTTTTTATTTTTAAAGTCCTCTTTCCATATGTTCCTCTTTGTAAAAATCGTTCCCTATCCTTCATCTACTATATTTGATTGGCGATCATTTTTTATTTATCTTAAAGCCAAAATTTTCATTAATTTTTTCTACCCACCTTAGTTAATCCTTGACATGATTGAGAGCCTGCACTATCTCCATATCTTATGTCTTTTGGACCTGATTCGACTAACTCACATTCAACAATTTGGAGCGAGGTTTTGACACCAAATTATACACCCAATTAATGTAAAAATATGTTTAAGTCAAGGCTTAAATTGCTTTTACCCCTGTAAATATCACAAGAATCCATATACCCCCCTACAAAAATAAAAGTTTTAAAATAAACCTTGCAAAATTCAAAATGTTTCTAGTTAGCTCTCTGCTCTTAGTTTTTCTTAACAATGTTAACTTAAACTGAGTTGGATGTCCACGTAGGCATAACACGTGGCTTATTAAGGCTTATATCATCATCATCATCAACATCATTCATTCATCTAAAACTCCTATTCTCACTGAACCTTACCAATAATTGTGTTGATGAATGATGCAAGTTTTAGTGAGAATAAGAATTTCAGATGAATGAATGATGTTGATGATGATGATATAAGCCCTAATTAGCCATGTGTTATGCCTACGTGGACATCCAACTCAGTTTAAGTTAACATTGTTAATAAAAACTAAGAGCAGGGACCTAATTAGAAACGTTTCCAATTTTGCAAGGTTCATTTTAAATATTTTATTTTTGCAGGGAGTACATCGATTCTTGTGATATTTGCAGGGGGTAAAAGCTATTTAAACCATTATGTCAATTAAGGGAAAGGGGGCATTAACTATGGAGACAGAGTGTGTGTGAATAAAAATATTATAGTTAAAATATAAAATGACAATTATGTCCATGCATTTAAGTAGGTTTTAAAAAAGAAGTGATGGGTTTTGGGTCCATATTGTAATATATATATATATATATATATATATATATATATATATATATATATATATATATATATATTTCATTTTTATTTAATGTGTTTCAAACATAAAATCTGCAGTACATACAAATATAAAATTTTAATATTCAAAATTTCTTTTTTCCACTTTCATCTCTGGACGCGGATTAGATGTACGCACTTGGTAGTTAATTACTTGGGCCACTTTTGGGGTGGTTTGCTGTTTAGGAATTTTCTAAAAGCAAAGGGGGCTGTTCGGGGTGCGTCTGAGTTTTTGGTTTTGAAATTCAATTTCAAAACTAATACATTTTCGGGTAAAATGGGATTGAGTAGGTTTTTCTTTCTTAATTTCATAACAATGTTAATTCATAACTCAAAGCCAAAAAAATAGGTTTTATAACTTCTTATTTTGTTTAACGCTAACATGTCACCAACAATGATCGTCGAGCACTACTCCAACAACCATTTTGACTACTATCGACCACTACTCCGACCACTGCAAACAACCATTCTAACCATTGTCAAACACTACTTCATCCACCCTCAACTGCCACTTTGAGCACCACCGGTCACCACTTCATCCATCTCTTATCATCAATCTGACTACCACCAGCTACAACTCTGACCACCACCAATCCCCACTTCAACTACTACTGACCTTCACTATGAGCACCGTCAATCATCACTTCGACCACCACTTCGACCATCACTCTGACCACCACGGATCATCACTTTGACCACCAGTATGACCACCTAAAACCATCACTTTGCCCACCTATGATCTCCAATCTGATCACTACCCATTACCATTAAAAATATTATAGTTAAAATATAAAATGACATCCATGCATGTAAGTAGGTTTTAAAAAAGAAGTGATGGGTTTTGTGTCCAAACTGATATATATATATATATATATATATATATATATATATATATATATATATATGTGTGTGTGTATATATATTTTTCATTTTTATTTTATGTGTATCAAAATTAAAATCTGCAGTACAAACAAATATAAAATTTTAATACTCATAATTTCTTTTTTCCACTTTCATCCCTGGACGTTGATTAGATGTACGCATTTGGTAATCAATTACTTGGGCCCCTTTTGCGGTTGTTTTCTGTTTTAAAATTTTCTAAAACCAAAGGGGCCTGTTCGAGGTGCGTCTGAGTTTTTGGTTTTGAAATTCAATTTCAAAACTAATACATTTTCAGATAAAATGGGATTGAGAAGGTGTTTTTTTCTTAATTTCATAACAATGTTCATTCATAACTCAAAGCCTAAAACATAGGGGTGGATGGTAGTGTAACTATGAGATAGTTTTGGCTACCCTAAAAATAATATATGTATTTGAATAATTAGAATATTTTATATTTAGCTACCCCATTAATATGTTATTTAGCTACCCCAACTATGTTTATTTGTCTATGGAGATAAAAGATCAATTACAAGTCCATTAGTTTAAATAAATGTTTGGATCTGCGGCTGTAAACTCAATCGTGCGTTTAAAGAGCTTTTTATCTCTGTTTTCCACAAGCTAATAAATGGAGCTTCAGCTTGAACGTGGCAGTTGCCGTGATTTCAAATACGATTACGTTCACCCAACCTCACAACCAAACTTGATATAAGTCTCGTTAGTCTATAATTATCACAAACAGATATGTGATTTTTGTTAACTTGGCTATTTTGGTCCTTTTATTTTACTTTTAACAATCTTGGTCCATATTTTTCTTAGTTTGACAATTTCTATCCTCAAAAAATTTGCACTTTTGGTCCTCAAAAATCTTGAATTTTGGAAAAATAGGGGACTAAAATTGCACAATCCTTGATTTTTAGCGACCAAAAGTGGTTAAAAAAAGTACAGGGACCAAAATTACCAAATTAGAAGAGCAAAAAATGTTTAATTGGGTATCGTATACATCATCGCTGTAAAAGCTTTTTAACCTTGTTTCGTCATTGATTGACATTGAAAAAAAAAATTCTACTACGACGATGATGTATATAATTTAAATCACACAAATATATATATATATATATATATATATATATATATATATATTAAGGGATCTCCAAGAGGGGTTCCACTAGAGAATCCCAAAATGTAGCAGTACTTCTCTGCTTAAGGGAATCCCCTCTTGGTATCAGAGCCAGATGGGGAAGTAGGAACGTAGTATCAAATTTGAATTACAAATTATTTATCTAATTTATGCTTTGCAGTTTGTTAGAAATTACAGAATTATAGAGATGAAGTTTCTCCTCATATTTGAAATATGCTAAAGAGTTTGATTGAGAGAAATTCTCAAATGGAATCATATATATTGATTGAAAAAAGATGCTGAAGTGATTACAATGTGCTCTATATATAGAGCTCTAGTAGATATTAACTAACTAACAAATCCCTAACAAACTAATTATCACTAAACTAATTTTTTTATCTAATTTTACATTTCCAAATATAGGTTCATGATCAACTGGTAGTACTCAGTAAATATTATTCTGGACCAGAAAATTGTGATTAAATGATTTATGGAGAGCGATATAAGGAACTTTCAGATCTAACTTTGAAGGATAGTAGTAAGTCTCTATGGATAGGCTCGTAAAGCTATGAATTAGATCTGGAAGAATCTTTAAAATCCTTGGTCAGGAATAATATTTATTAGAAGTGGCTTTGGTTTGATCAATGAACAACCATATATAATTAACTCTAGAGTATGAACTAGAAAATAATTAATAATTCAAGTTTAATATTTATATTTCTAAAGGACAAAATGAAGGCAAAGATATTAATGGATGAGGAAACCTGTCCATTATTATGTTTCGAGCTTTTTCCTCCCGTTTTTCCTATAAGTCCTCACAAGCTTCATCTTCTTCACCTAACGAGAGTCGAAATCAATCATTTGGAAGTAAAGTCTTCGAAGAAGAAATTTGTTTTGAAGATATCAATCAAGATTTAGATAATTGGGAAATACCAAAAATATCTCACAAAGATCTTTACGAACCCGAAGGAACTTTCTTTCTAAAATTTGACTATATAATCAGAACTGTTGAACATAGAATCATACTCCAAAAGGATGATGAAAAATTTCATCTACTTTCTGAAAAAGTGTCAAAGAACATAAAGCAAAAAATTATAACTACATGCACATAGGAAGCGTTCAGGTAGGAATGAAACCTCTCACAAGAGAATCCCTAAATGTAGCTGTACTTCTCTGCTTAAGGGATGCTAGGCATACTCGTTTTCATGATTCCTTATTAGGAACTATTGAGACTAGCCTAATACATGGGCCAATCTTTTTTAATTGCTTTCCAGATTTAACTGTAAGTCTTGATGATAAGAACATCCTTGATGTTCTATTTTTGTAATGTTAAATGTCATGGATATGATATGAAGGATGGATCTATCCCAATTAATTTAATATGTAGAGTTCAATACAAAGTTATGAACTCAATCAGATCTAACTTCCTCAAAACTAAATGTCATAAATTGGGAGAAACAGCTTTGTTTCTTAAAGATAATAGTAAGGCCAATATTATTGTACCAAAGACAATCCAATGGAGTGATATAACACTCCCAGAATCATGGTCCTTAGAAAAGGCTGCTCCTGCAGCACCTAGGCTAACCCCCTGAATTCCAGGATGTAAATCCTTCAACCTATGAGACTTCGAATAAATGTCCAGAGAATATGATTATTGAAATATTAGTTGCAGGTTTCTGTGGCCAACTTAAAGGCTGGTGGGATAATTATCTCACTGAAAATGAAAAGCATTTAATTCTCACTGCTGTTAAGCAAGACCCAGATGGCACTCCAATCTTAGAAAATGGAGAATATATTTCTGATGCCGTTAATACTTTAATTTTTACTATTACCCAACATTTTATTGGAGATCCCTCTTTAATAAAAGATAGGTCTGCATAATTATTATCTAATCTTAAGTGTAAATCTCTTGGCGACTTCAGATGGTATAAAGATACTTTCTTTACCAGAGAAGATAGCCAACAAGCTTTTTGGAAAGAGAATTTCTTAACAGAGCTTCCCAAATCTTTAGGAGATAAAGTCCAGGAGAAACTTCGAAGCCAACATCCTAGTGGTGAGATCTTTTATCATCAACTAAGCTATGGACAACTTATTGCAATTATCCAAAAGGTTGCTTTAAAGATATGTCAAGATGACAAAATCATGCAGCAACTTACAAAAGAAAAGGCCCAAAATCGTAGAGATTTAGGGACTTTTTGTGAGCAATTTGGTTTACCTAGCTCTAAAAAGGCTAGATCCAAGCCAAAATCAAAACCCAATTACAACTTACCCAAGCCCAAATATTATAGGAAGAGGCGTTTTAATAAACCTAGACCAGCTGCTACTCAACCTATAAAAAAAGCTTATCCGAATAACAATGTTCCAAAAAACCTATTATTTGCTTCAAGTGTGGTAAACCTAGCCACATTAGTAGAAATTGTAGGATTATAGGGAAATTAAAAGCCCTAAACTTAGACCCAGAAATAGAATATAATATTAACAATTTGTTAATCCATTCTTCAGGGGAAGGTTCTAATACAGATTCAGAATCTTCTGATCAATCTTCCGATGATGTTAACCAAATCCAGGATGATGATTTAACTAATTCCTCCAACCATATTAATGTTTTAACCCAAGAGCAGGATCTACTTTTTGAACCAATAAATACTATTCCTGATCCTCAAGAAAAGGAAAAATATCTAAACAACTTAAGATCCACTCTTGAATCTAAACCTCCAAGAAGTCCTTTAGTGATTAATTGATTTAATCTTAAAGAAACTTTTAAAATATTAGAGAGAACCAGTATAAAACCTGTTACTATTCAAGATCTTCAATTTGAAATAAATAACTGGAAAATCGAGATTAAAGATCTAAAAATAACAATCAGCAATTAGTTTCAGATCACTAGAATAACAATTATGATTCATCTTCATGCTTCTCAAAAGTTCTACATAAACATCAAGATCATCATAGGGGAGTTTACCCTTGAAACTATTGCTCTTTTTGATACACAAGCAGACTCCAATTGTATTTTAGAAGTTTTAAGTCCTACTAAATACTTTGAGAAAACTTCAGAGCAACTTAGTGCTGCTAATGGTTCTAAATTAAAAATCAATTACAAATTATCCCAGCTATTATCGAAAATCAAAACCTCAAAATTGAAACATTCTTTTTACTAGTTAAAGACTTGAAAAACAAAGTGATTTTAGGAACACCATTCATAAGATCACTTTTCCCTTTTCAAATAACAGAGGATTGCATTATTCCTCGAGAAGAAAATCAAATTAATGCTTTTTGGGAAGATCAAATTTAAGTTTCTCAAGAAACCGCTTATTAGAAACTTAAATCCAATTTCTTTTAAAGAAAATCAAATTAATTTTCTTAAAGAAGAAATATCTTTTAAGAATATTGAAAATAAATTACAAAAACATGATATTCAACAAAAGATTAAAGGTCTTTTAGAGCAAATTCAATTTATTGTTTGCTCAGATTTACCTAATGCTTTTTGGGAAAGAAAACAGCATATAGTCGAACTTCCTTATGAAAAGGATTTTCAAGAAAGACAAATTCCCTCAAAAGCAAGACCTATTCAAATTAATGAAGAACTTCTTCAAGTATGTCAAAAAGAGATCAAAGACCTTTTAGAAAAATGACTTATTTGCAATAGTAATGTCCTTGGTCTTGCTCATCATTTTATGTCAACAAACAAGCTGAGATTGAAAGAGGAACACCTAGGCTTCTTATAAATTACAAACCTCTTAATCAAGCTCGTTGTTGGATTAGGTATCCTATTCCCAACAAGAAAGATCTCTTAAAAGAGACTTCTTGATATGCAAAGATCTTTTCTAAGTTTGATATGAAATCTGGATTTTGGCAAATTCAGATCAAAGAAGAAGATAGGTATAAAACAGCTTTTACGGTCCCTTTTGGTCAGTGTGAGTGGAATTTATGCCATTTGGTTTGAAAAATGCCCCTTCTGAATTTCAAAGAATTATAAATTAAACTTTTAATCCTTACTCAAAATTTGCCATTGTCTATATCGATGATGTATTAATTTTTTCTCAATCTATTGACCAACATTTCAAGCATATTAGCATATTCATTTCTATTATAAAAAGGAATGGTCTAGTTGTCTCAATAACAAAAATTTGTCTGTTTCAAACAAAAGTCGGATTTCTTGGTCATAATATTTACCAAGGAACTATTTTCCCTATTAATAGAACTATTGAGTTTTCAGATCAATTTCCCAATCAAATTATTGATAAAACTCAATTACAAAGGTTTTTAGGTTGCCCAAATTATGTCTCAGATTTCTTTCCGCAACTCAGTAATCTCAGCAAACCACTCCATGACCGTCTGAAGAAAGATCCTCCTCCTTAGACGGACATTCGTACTAATGTTGTAAAACAGATTAAATCCCAAGTAAAGGATCTTCCATGTCTTTATCTTCCCAATCCTCAAGCCTCTAAATTTGTCGAAACTGATGCTTCTGACATCGATTATGGTGGTATTTTAAAACAAAGAGTTGAAAAGAACAGATTATTGCTTTTACTTCTAAACATTGGAATCCAACACAGCAAAAATATTCTACTGTTAAGAAAGAAGTTTTAGCAATAGTGTTGTCGATTTCAAAATTCCAATCTACTGATAATGGTCATCCTCCTCCATCTACTGCTCCTCCTCCTCCACAGACTTCTCTCGTCCCTAGGCGTGCCTACGCCAGTGAGCCGCATGTCCCGCAACCCTGACGCGGGTGCGCGTACTAGGACGAGGACGATCTTCTGGGTCACCACCACCTGACCGTGATGAAGAAGACCGTCCTCGCAAACTCGCTCGTGAAGAAGTCTCCCCTCGCAAAATAAACCCCAGCGAATCCGGCCACCGTGATCTCTGAAAAGGAACTGGAAAAAAAAACACGCAAAAATTAAAAAACGGATTTATGTAAATTGGTTGACCATAAACGAAAGTAAAATGAATGTTTTTACTTCCGTTTCTTCTATTTGCAGCCAGCAGATTCATGTAGATTCGTTTCTTGAAAACAGATCTATGTAGTTTCGTTCAAAGGATGTATGTAAATCCGTTTTACGCGAAAATCTCACTCTCTCTCTGTAAAACGGATGTATGTGAGAAGTGAAAAGTTTTTTGTAATTTTATACAATGGTGAAGGGCAGTTGCTTCTTTTCAGAAGGTGCATGGGGGTATAGGTTGATGGAGTCGGGGTAAAAAAAACCCAAAAGTTAAGTAAAAAGGGCCCAAAACAAACCCTACACTATGTCTGTTTCTCTTCCCACATTGATTCTGCAAAAATTAAGTAAAAAAGGGCCAAAACAAACCCTACACTTTATGCCTGCTTCTCTTCCCAAATTTTTACAAGGTGCTTGACTGCAGGTAGAGACTTGTTTTAAACAAAAAAAAACTATTTTCTTTATACAAAAAGTCTCACACACACCCAATTGACATTTGACATTAGGAAATTGTCTCTTAAAATTGTTCTTAAACTTAGTTATTGTCTGAGCAGGTGCTTTTGATGAGTTATGTGATCATGAACTTGAAATTGCAGCAAAGCCAGCAACTAGCGTGCACCTGAATTTGGTGCATGTCATTAGGGGTGGGAATAGGCTTGGCCGATCTAGGCTTTGCTGGGATTGAGCCTGGCCTGCGTTGAGGCCTGGTCTGGTCTTTTTGAAAGCCTGTTTAAAAGCTATTTCACCATTCTTTTAGAGAACCAACAATCTTTGAGTTGTGTAGACTTTGTAAATAGACGAATAAGCTATTAGATCAATGCGATTGAGATCTAACAAAATCTTTTAGAGACTTATATTTATAGGACATTCTATTTGAATTTTATTTTATAATAATACATTTAAATATGTCAAAAGTTGATATAGTAACATTTTAAGTAAATAAAAATTGTAAGCAAATTTATAACTTAGCAGAAAGTAAAAAAACTAAATATAATAATAGTAGCTACAAAAAAAATATTGATACTTACTTAAGTAGGCTGACCTGATAGGCCTAGAAGGCTTTTTCTATGGCCTGTAGTCTGGCCTTTTAACCTAAAAAGGCTTTTAAAAAAGCCTTGGCCTTTTCTAATTTGAAAACAGTTTGGTCTGCCTGGGCCAAATGTAGGCTGGGCCGTAGGCCCCTGTAGGCCGACCTGGCCTATTCCCACCCCTATGTGCCATCACAAAATCGAATTTTCCCTTGTTAAAGGGGGAAGCTTTCAACCTGAACCTGTGGGCTGTGTCGCTATGATGATTCTACTTCCTAGATGCTATTGTTCTATACTTCTCTTTATCTGGTACTGAAAAACAGAAAGAGAAATCGCTTCTTATGATTTTCCAAGAAAAGAGAAGGTTGTTGATATTTTGTCTAACTATATTATTATGTATTAAGGTGTATTATGTTAAATGAAATTAGTTATTTGTTTTGTATTTTATTGAAATATTTTCAAATTAAAAAATAGTTATGTAAGTTGTCCTTTTCTCAATATTTTCCTAGGGCCCATAAAATATCAGAAATGGAGCTGGATGGTTAGAGCATGTTTGATTGTTAGGATATCATAGAGAACATAATATAGAGTTGGATTGAGATGGGATATGAGAGACATGATAAGCACTATTTTATCATAGGTTTGATGTGCACCAGATAAGAAATAAGATAACATAATATTATTATTACTATTATTATTATTATTATTATTATTATTATTATCATAGGTTTGACGCTAATAATATCTTGGACGTTCATGCCAAGAATGGTTCGATCACTTGGAATTCTATAATGAAGGCTACTAGGGATGCGATTTGTGAGGGATTAGTTTTTAGACGTGGCGATGGACGCTCCTCTCTGTGGTATACCCCCTGGACTGAGTTCGGAAACCTTTCTCAACATGTGTTATATGTTGATATTCATGATATTAATTTATGCATCAAGGATATTAGTGTTCATGATGATTGGAATTTACAAGACCTATACACCACCATCCCGATGAATATTGTCATGCACATTCGCTCCATCCCTCACTGCTTTAATAACTCCGTCCCAGACATTATAACTTGGTGTAATCCTATAGATGGCGTCTATACAGCTAAATCTGGTTACCACTGGCTTGTAGAAAAATAACTTCCCCGCTGTTAACACCCAAAAATAAATAGGTCGTAGGCCGAGGATCTAAGAGGAAAAAGGGGAAGTATGTGTGAAGGCAAGCCATATGACAAGGGGGAAAAAGGTACTTTGCCAGAGAGAGTGAACCTAAGAAGGTCCTTGGGTCGCGTTAAAAAGGAGAAAACCCCCCGAGGGAGGACTATGCCCGAGGACCAATGAGCTAAGCCGAGGGAGAGTAATCACCCCATCCTATAGAGTGCCAAGGCCTCGGTGGCTCGGACGCCTGAACCATTACCTAAGGTGGGGCCAGGATAGCCGAGCCACCATACAGCCGAGGCAAGATGGGTGTTACTTGGAAGGCAAGACACGGCACGAAGGAAGAACGTGGGAACGGTTGAAGTTCAAACGGAAGAGCGAGGCCGGAAATCTCGGAGCAACGAGCACTCACCCCACTAACCGTGCCAGTGGGATCGTGGGCAGTTACTTCACTTCGTTGAGGGCCTATGAAGCAATGAGAGCCGTTGATCTTAGATCAATCCAACGGCAGGCAATTGTTGGCTAGCTTAGTGGCCGACGAGGGCCTGTGTATATATATAGCATTAGAGTGAGTTGTAAAGGACACACATCAATCAAATCAAACTCTACGTTTATTTCATTTACCTTCTTTATCGGATTTTCGCACTTTACTTTATTTTTATGCATTAGCCGTAGTAATCCAACACTTGCGTCCCGTCTCATCTTGTCTGACCCTTTCTAGAGGAGTCAGGAAACCCATAGTTGAGGAGCAGAGTTCCCTCCTCAACGCAATTGCTTGAAGAAAAGGTATCAAAAGACTGTCCAAACCTCTGGCCCACACCACGGCTAGGACCTAAGAGTTTGACGACAACAAAAAATTGGCACGCCCGATGGGACAGGAAAAGGTGAGCAAACGCCTCCATTTGATTTGCCTGGACTGGATTAAAATTCAAAGAAGGTAACTGCCACGAAACGAGAAACACTGAGCCAACAAGTGTTTCGGAGGCAACTCCCCTCACGGTTAGCATTGAGTCTAACGACGGTTCCCCACAGCATTGTGAGGAGCCTGTGGCCCATCAATTGGTTGACATAGTGAAACCTATGGTGCACAATGAAGTGCAACAGGCCAAGGAAATGGAACAAAGACGTGCTGCGCAAGCCAGTAGCACTATGAACTATGTTGTCTCCGACAAATCACAGGGAGGACAACCTTCTTCTCTAGGAGGACCGCATCAGGCCCCGCCATACACCATCCCTGTTGGACCTCAGCAGGCATCCTCCTATAACCCTATTGGAGGCTTGCATCAATGTCCACCGAGTGGGAGCATGACTGGGACTTAGCAGGCGTACTCTCATCAGGTAAGTCTAAACCCTATGATTCCTCAGCCTAGTACTTTTGTTGCTGCCAACACTGGGAGAAGTTTTTGACGAATGGCACTAACACGGCTTCTCTTCAGCAGGGAAAAGTGCAACTGGCCAGAAGGCCGCCCGAGGCAGCAGGCCTGGTGGGTCTACCGCAAGGATCATCTTAAGGATGTTCTACCGCGGTTAACTACCCAGCTTACGCAGGGGGGCAAGCCTTCTCCCCGGAATCAAGGATTGGCAGGAACGGTGGTTTTTGCCCGAGTCAGCAGCCAATGGTCCAGAACCCACCTGGCTTGGCAAGTCTACCTCCTAGTCAGCCGTACCCCGGTGCACTCAGTACCTACCCGGCGGGTTCCTATATGCAAACACAGATGAATGTCACCCTGGTGGAGCAGCCATGGAATCAAATTCCACCTCTCCGAGGCGCGCAGGCACCTGTACCAGGAACTGGCCTTCCTAACCTTGCCCAAGTAGTACCTGGGCAGCCATGGACAGATGCTTCACCTCAGGTACCACCGCAGCAGGGGGCGCAGGGTCCCCCAGACACATTGTGGCGCCAAACGCCTCCACCTGGATCATCGGGGGCCCAACTCCTGGACCCTAATCTCATCGCTGACACCATCAAAAACTTCTTTGGTGTGCTGTTGAAGTCGCTCGATCATCCAGTGTACAAGAAGCCTTACCCCGAGTGGGTGGACCATTTTGTACCTCTGCCCAGAGGATTCAAAACCCTTGATTTCACCACATTTTCCGGGGACGATGGCAAGTCTACTATGGAACACATCGGCCGATTCACGGCCCAATGTGGGGAAGGAAACCAGAACGAGTATCACAAGTTGCAGCTATTCCCTCTGTCCTTGGCAGGGACAGCCTTCTTGTGGTATTCCTCTCTCCCGCCAGATTCTATACAGACTTAGGCAGACATGGAAATGTGCTTCCATGACAGATTTTACAGGCCGCAGCCTGAAGTTACCGCAGCCGATCTCATGAATTTACGGCAGAAGGTGGATGAGGCAGTGACCGATTTCATTGAGAGATTCAGAAATATGGCCGAAAAGTGCTTGGTGTCTTTCCCAGAATCCCAGCTTACTTCCATGGCCATCTCTGGAATGCACCCTCAATTGAAGGAAAAGCTTGTGGGACAAGCTTGTAGCGACCTCAGTGGTTTAGCTTCCCGGGCAGTTCAAGTGTAACAATACGTCCAAGAGAGAGAAAGGAAGAGAGCCACGAGGGGCCGAGGGCCACAGCTGGTATCGGTGGTGGATGCAGCTGAGGATTCGGACTATGATGAGTCAGCCGACTACACGGCAGACATCCTAGTGGCCGAGATAGTTAAGGGGAAAGCCTACCTCTGTCCAGCTCTTAAGCCTGCTAAAGGTAAAGAGAAAGACGAGGAAAGGGTTGAATATTCCTTTGACATCTCCAAGGCTGACCAAATCTTTGACTACCTCCTCAAGGACAAACAGATCAAGCTCCTTGACGGCCATAAGATCCCTCCGCCTGAGGAAATAAAGGTGAAGAAATACTGCAAGTGGCATAACTCCTTTAATCATGCCACTTCCAACTGTATTATCTTCCGCCGAGTCATTCAGGAAGCCATCAGGAAGGGGAGATTTAAAAGGGCTGACAAAGGGACATCAGAGATGATTGTCGATACCGACCCTTTCCCCAGCATGAATGTCAATATGGTCTCCTTCTTAGGGAGCGACCGAGGGAAAGGGAAGAAGAAGTACGTGTGGGTCCCGAAATGAGAGGTTTCCCTAGAAAAGGAATCATCTGTGTTCAGCCATTTGGGCTCGCCCCCACGGGGATCCACAGTTGCAGAACGAAGGGCCTTACTACAAGAAAAATTACAGATAGGGGCACCGAGTCAACCTCAGAAACCTCAGAAGAAGCTTCCTAAGCCAGGGAGGCTTGTCCACGAGCTTAAGGAGTTGCATTTAAACAAGCTCAACCCTGACAGACATGTACCCAAGACGCGGGACCTGAGGGAAAGACTCCAAGCCATCCCGCATGGGGGCACGGTAGGCCCGTCGATAGTTCCATCGAGCAGGCCACCCTGCCAGCCCCAGACCGGGAAACTCGCCCCAAAAAAGAAAGAAGGGTGGCCCAAGTCACTGGAACCCAGAACTCAACCTCGATTGATAACACGGTCCTCAATGACCGAGATTTGAGAGCTACCAGGACGATCAAACCTCCGACAGATGTGCCGCAGGTTCAGTGGATGACTCAGGCGGCCGTTGAGATGTCAGCCCCTAAAGTAGCCTCCCGATCTCGCTCGCAGAAAAGGAGGCTACAGAGGGCTAAGGCGTTTAGCAGGATGAAAGAGACCCTCTAGATGCTCACCTCTACTAGAGATGGGAATACACAGACCATCCCCACAGCATCCGTTGCTGCAATGTTGGAACAGGCCTTCCCAAAGCCAGTGGAGGACGCAGCTCTTGAGCAGTCTCCCGAGGTAGCTGCCCCCGACCCACCTGTTGATCACGAGGGAGGGGACCAGGCAATGGTAGGCATGGTGGAGGCACCTCACAGTCCCCTCACGAAGGCAGTGATTGAGTGCCTCTACCGGTCCCATAGTCCAAGGCGACCCCAACCAGCCAGTGAACCCCGGGATGGGGGTACAATGACCAAGCAAGAACTACAAGAAGACCACCTCCTAGGGGAAGAATAGCAACACCCTTTTGGTCCTAGAGACTTCGACGGAAATTCCATCACCGAATCAATTCTAGATTACTTGATGGATGAAACCGATGGAGAATTCTATGCGGACATCGAGATGGTGGGTCTCCTTCCACCGGAGTTTTGGGGGACTAGAGATCAGCCAACGGCCCTCGAGGGAGATGTCTTCGCCGAGGAGGCCGAATGGGCCGCCTTGACAGAAGCCGAGGGACCAATTACAGAAGGCATGTTGTTTGAAAACCAACGGTAGATATGACCAGACATTTGAAGCCATTGTACATTAAAGCCCACCTCAACGGGAAGTTGTTCAATAGGGTCATCGTGGATGGTTGTGCTGTGCTAAATATCATGCCATTGTCGACTATGAAAAGGCTAGGGAAAAACGCCGAAGATCTCATTCCCACTACCATGACTAGTTTCATTGGCCACCCCTCTCATGCATTAGGAGTGCTGGTGGCCGATGTGACGGTTGGGTCGAAGGTAACTCGATCGGCATTCTTCGTCATTGAAGGAAATCCCTCATACACGGTGATCCTGGGGAGAGATTGGATCCACACTAGTGAATGTGTCCCCTCTACTTTGCACCAGAAGCTTATGATATGGGTGGAAGACAAGGTGGAGATAGTGGAAGCGGATCCCAATCCTTTCCCAGCGGAGATAAAGATGTTTGAGGTCGTTTTCTACTCACCCTACCTGCGCCCGATCTCTATACTAGGAAACTACGAAGAGGGCGGTATTGAGTCATGTGACTGGACCAAGAAAGGTTTTGAATTCAAAATGTTGGCCGACTCATGGCCTGACAACGAGGACGATGATTAGCCTTCCTTCGAAGGTACAGAGCCTGCTGGACCGATTGCACCTATTTCAAATGGAGTCCAGCATTGAAGAGGCTATGTTTGGTGCTGTACACGGAGAAGACTAGGACTCGAAGGAGGCTTCAGATGACTTTGGAAACGAGATGTCAACTGAACCCCCTTACATAGAGCCTATCCAAAGAAAGATGCCTACCTTCGAAGCCCAAGACCCATTGGTTGAAGTGAATTTAGGAACGGAGAGTGAGCCCATAATGATGAAAGTTAGCGGCAAACTTCAACCGCATTAACGCGACCAGATGGTAGCCTTGATACGGGATTATCGTGACTACTTTGCACGGGACTACCATGAGATGCCAAGCCTTGATAGATCCTTGGTGGAGCATAGGTTACCCATCAAGGGGGTTGCAAACCCCACAGGCAACCACCGAGGAGGTTCAACCCACAGCTGATGCCACAAATCAAAGCCGAGGTAGAAAGACTCTTAAAGGCAGGATTCATCAGAACTGCCAGGTACGTAGAATGGCTATCTAATATAGTCCCTGTGATCAAAAAGAATGGCTAGGTCAGGGTCTGTATTGATTATAGAAACCTGAACTTGGCCACTCCAAAAGATGAGTACGGTATGCCTGTGGCCGATATGCTTGTCGACGCCGCGGCGAACAATGCCATCTTGACTTTCATGGACGGCTATTCTGGTTACAACCAGATTTATGTGGCCGAGGATAACACTCATAAGACTGCCTTCAGGTGTCCAGGCGCCCTAGGCATCTATGAGTGGCTCGTAATGCCTTTTGGCCTCAAAAATGCTGGGGCGACGTACCAAAGGGCAATGAACGCCATCTTCCATGACCTTATTGGCAAAAACATGGAAGTATACATTGACGATGTGGTGGTCAGGTCCAAGAGCTTCGAAGCCCACTTGGGGGATCTCAAACAAGCTCTGAAGCGGATGAGACTCCACAATCTTAAGATGAACCCTGCTAAATGTGCCTTTGGCGTGTCTGCATGTAACTTCCTGAGATTTCTGGTGCATAACCAGGGCATTGAAGTGGACAAGAACAAAGCTTGAGCCATCTTAGAGTTAAGGCCCCCTAGGACGAAGAAAGAGCTGCAAAGTCTGTTAGGCAAGATCAACTTCCTGAGGAGATTCATCGCCAACTCGGCAGGAAAGCTCAAAGCCTTCTCGCCGTTGCTACGAATGAAGAATGACGAAGAAATGATCTGGGGAACTATGCAACAGGAGGCCTTCGACCAAATCAAGGCTGCCTTGACCAACCCCCCTGTCCTGATACCTCCATAGCCTGGGAGACCTCTGAAGCTATACATTGCGGCAGAAGACCAAGCTATTGGCTGCTTGTTAGCTCAAGATGATGATAGTGGCGCTGAGCACGCTATATGCTATCTCAGTAGGCTACTCAATGACGCCGAGACTAGATACTCGCCCATTGAGAAACTTTGTTTGTCGTTGTTTAATGCTTGTACTAAACTTGAATACTATCTCCAACCTAAGGAAATTTTAGTTGAATGCAAGGTTGACATTATTCAATATCTGCTTAATAGGTCTGTCTTGCAAGGAAGACTCGTTAAGTGGGCCATTAAGCTGAACGCGTTCACTTTAACTTATGTGCCTCTGAACGTTGTGAAAGGCCAGACCTTGGCAGACTTCTTGGCTCAGCATCCATGTGTGGAGACACACGATGCTCTGGCCGAAGCTGTCAACTACCTAGGCCTTAAGCCCTGGGTCCTTATGTTCGACGGGTCTAGCACTCGGACAAGGGCCGAAGTGGCCATAGTCGTCACCAGCCCTTGTGGCCAAACATGGAAATTCATGTGTCGGATAGGGGACCAAGCCTCCAACAATCAGGCTGAATATGAGGCCCTGATCGTGGGACTTGACATCTTGGCCGGCATGAAGGCTCACTATGTGGAGATAAGGCGTGACTCCCAACTGGTGATCAAACAAATCACTGGGGAATACAAGTGCTACAACGCTAAGCTCAAAGAGCTGAGGACCTCGGCGCACAATTTGCTAAAGTTGTTTGTTGATGTCGTCATCCTGTATGTCCCCAGGAATGAGAATCAGCAAGCAAATGACTCGGCCCAGCAAGCCTCGGGATACAAGGAGTGAGTGGTCGAAGTGCTGCAACAAAGTGCTATGACTCTCACCCAGGAGGATCCCACCGATGCCTGGATCGGGGTGCTGACGAGGTACCTCCGTAGCCCGATGGCTGACACTGACTTTAAGGTCAAACAAAGGACATTGAAGTATATCTTGATAGGGGACGACCTAAACAAAAGAAGTACCAATGGGGTATTGTTAAAGTGTCTCAAGATGAAGGACGTTTACATGGTAATGGCACAGATCCATGTAGGAGTCTGTGGTGCCCATAGGTCTGGCCCTATCATGAAGTGGCTCATCTATCGGCATGGGTGGGCCATGGATTAAATTGGCAAGATATACCCCCCGGTGTTCAAAAGGGCACAACTTCATTATTGTAGCCACTGATTACTTCACTAAGTGGGTGGAAGCCATGCCGTTAGGAAATGTTGATCAGGCCGTGGTGATCCGATTCATAGAGAACCAGATCATTTTCAGGTATGGAATCCCAGAGACCATCACGGCCGATCAAGGTACAATGTTCACCGGAGAACGGGTGGTGGCCTTTGCCCATGAATACAGCATTAAGATGAGACATTCGTACCCTTATTATGCCCAAGCCAAAGGACAACTGGAGGCCACTAACAAGATCATCATTGAACTCATCAAGAAGAACATAGAGGATAAACCCCGGCGGTGGCATGAGACCCTCAATGAGGTCCTGTGGGCTATGAGAAATTCTAAGTCTACGGCCACGGGGGTGACCCCCTATCGTTTAGTTTATGGGCAGGACGCCGTGCTACCGCTAGAGATTAGTGTGACCTCGTTGAGAGTGGCACGGCAACACTCCATTAGTATGGATGAGTACCAGCAAGCCATGTTGATGGAGCTGGATTCGGTGGATGATGACAGACTGGCTGCCCTCAGCAGAATAGAAATGAATAAAGCCAAGACGGCCCGAGCCTACAACAAACACGTTAAACCAAAGCAGTTTGTTGAAGGAGACCTCGTATGGAAGGCCATTTTTCCACTAGGGAGGAAAGACCCCCAGTTGGGCAAATGGTCCCCGAATTGGGACGGGCCCTATATTGTTAGCGAAGTATATCACGGTGGAGCATATTGTCTAATTACTCTAGACGGAGAAGAATCTGAAATGAAAATAAATGGCAAATACCTTAAAGCATATTATCCTACTCTATGGGAAAGTATGTGGGGAATTGAAAGACGGATTTAAAGGAAAATAACTTAAATATTATCAGATTGGCTCGCCGCACACCAACGGCCTAGTGAAGGAACGAAAGCTAAAAACAAAAGCAAAATCACCAAGGCACCCTCAGTTCTCGGCGGCCGAGTCTTCTTCCTCTACAAGGGCATACATTTGTTGGGTGATCGCCGGACCAGAAATGGCAGCTGCAGAGGTTTCAGCAGCAGGGACAGAAGCCAGAAGAGCACGCAGCCTTTCCCAGGAAGAGACTGCAGACTGCAGGTTGCTTTGGCCAGCCTCAAAATCATAGAGGAAGCCCTCCTTCTGAGTCTCCAAATCTTTGACTTGACTAGCCAGGGGCTTAGCTTGGTCATACAAACTCTTCTGGTCTTCCAAGATCTTAGCAAGCTTGCCCGCCGCCTCCTCTCTCTGAGAGAGTAAGAGCTGCAGCTCCCGTTGGAGATCAGACATTATACCTTCAATTGTTTCAATCCTGTTATCAACCATCCAGTTCTTATCTATCACTGACAGGCGCTCCGCTTCCTTCTCATCATAGGCAGCCAGACAAGTCCTACGCTCCTCCTGCAGGGCACTCAGGTGGTCCATTGCTTGCTGCGCACCATCCCTAAGGGCCTTGGCCGCCGAGTAGTTCCGGGAGACTTCTGGAAGGCCATAACCAATATCCTTCAACGCCCGCCGCCTAGACTCTGGCAAACCTTCCACAGAAGCTAGACGAAAGGCGGGAAATCTCAAATCGGCCAGCTGGGTAGGATCAGTGACAACTTCCCCTTGAAGAGCATCCTCCAGTCTCTGCAACTCCGTCTCCAAGGGGGAAGGTGTTTGAGATTTGCCCCGAGAAGCGAAGAACTGAGCCACCACGGCCCCAAGAGCTGGGTTGGGAGTTGGAGGAAGAGGGGAGCGCTGAGCAGAAGTAGAAGCCTACAAGAAGAAATCGCTGTGAGAGAAAGGGAGAGATATCAAGGGTGAAAGCGAAGAGAAAGGGGACGGCACTGTACCTTATGCCTTTTCACAAGAGGAGAGACGTCCACACCAGCTCTCGTAGCCGAGGGGGTTCTTGTCGAGACTTCATCCTGTCCTCCTGGGTTTGGATCTGACCAGAGCAAAGGAGTTGGAGCAACAATTGAAACACGAGTAAAATAGAAAACCAAGATAAAAGCGAAAGCATACCTATTGAAGGCCGAGAGCGGGTTGCAAGACGCCGAGCAGAGGTTATGGCAACAGGTGTTCTGGAAGGAGTAGCACTCGAGCTGGCAAGGATTTTGGAAGGAGTGGTTCCTAAACGACCAAGGCATCGGGATAAGCACTCATCAACTCCGTGAGGGTAGGCAAGCTCTTTAACACCGGGCCACCAGTTGGTAAAAGAGTAGGTCGTCCCCACACAGATCCGGAAGTGTGCCCAAACTCCCTCCGTAAGCTTACGTTTGTTGTCATCAATCAACTTGGAGATCTGGGACTCGGACAAACCAATGCGTCGGGCAGGGCCAGCTAATGCTTGGTAAGGCAGAGGAATATGCTGCAGGAGGCCAAACTGGCGGCACACAAAGTTGGGATGGTAATACTCCGCAAGGACCTTACTATACCGGGAGGTAGCAAGGTAACCAATTGGCAAGTCCCCCGCCACCACAGCAGAAAGCCAATTGTCACGAGCCGTAATACGGGCTGAGAGTTCCACCTGAGATTGATCCCTTTGAGGGCCGAAAATCCAATCTAGATCAAAGTTCTTGTCGAGAACAGGACACCACACCACTTCACCAGGAGACATCAACAGGAGGGCCTCCGCAAATTGGGCTGGGCTTATGTCACGAATAGGTGTTTCCCAAAGTTTAGGCCCCAAGCACCGAGTCGTCGGCGGTCCAAGGATGTCAAGGCCAGCAGACAAGATGTGGGGGAAATAGAGCTTGGCCCACAGTTGAAGAAACCACAGGGGTCCCTGTAGTTTGAAAACACGGCCACCGTCCCTAATCTGGTCCAGCACAACCTTGATATCCCTGTAGAGCTCGCCGAGGAAGTAGGGAGCCCAGGCAAAAACTTCACCGGAATAGCACATCGTGGCGATGAAGGGTTGCAATTCCTGAACAACGTCGGCCGAAGCAGTTCCATAGAAAAAGCGGCAGAAGAAGTACATGAGGAACGCCGTATGCTCCGCATCAGAAACCTGGAGTACAGGCCACCCTCGTGGGCGTGACCAAGATTCACATTCTTGGGAAGTTTGGCGGGATGAATACTGTGGGGGTCAGCATGCCCCAGGGAACACGAACGCGTTCAGTTGGGAAGACTAGAAGCCTAGGAGAGGGATCAGAACGTTGAAATCATAGGGAACATAAGAGGTTGAGAGGGAGATCATGTCATACAGGCCCCAGCGAGTCCAGGTGTCTCTCTTGGAGGATTGGAGACGATCAAACCAGGCGCGGTACTCTTCGGTAGGCCTGGCATACCCCCTGGTCTCGGTCACTTTGGCATTCAAAGTGAACCAATCGTGGGAGATGGGCAGGCCACCGGCTAGGCCAAAAATCTCCTTAAAATCCTCCATGCTTGCAGGAACCGTGGACGCAATGGGCTGGATGGTCACGCCTCCGCCAACGGCAATTAGTATGTCCCGTGATGAGACCTCATGCATAGGACCCCCAGAGGGGGAAGAAGAATCGGAAGGGCTGTCGCCGCCGCCGTAACTATGGTCTCTGTTTTGAGAATCGGAGAAGACATGACGTATGAATGATGGAAGGATGAAGGGAATTCGAGTAGAGAGAAGAACAGTTTTGGCAGGAGTAAGTAACTGTGCAAGGGTAATGATGAAGGCTATTTGTAGCTTCGCAAAACTCAACCGGCTTGTCCTTGGGAATCGTCCCGCAGTCGTTTCAATTCGTGCGGAGCTCCAGGTGTCACGTAGTAGCGGTTACGTCTCCTCTAACCGTCACTTCAAAATCATTTCAAAGGGCTTTCGTACCGTCAATCATGTCTTCAAGGCCGCACGACAGCACATAAAGGGGGCAATTGTTAACACCCAAAAATAAATAGGTCGTAGGTCGAGGATCTAAGAGGAAAAAGGGGAAGTATGGTCTGAAGGAAAGCCATATGACAAGGGGCAAAAAGGTTCTTTGCTAGAGTGAGTGAACCTAAGAAGGTCCTCGGGTCGCGTTAAGAGGGAGAAAACCCCCCGAGGGAGGACTATGCCCGAGGACCAATGAGCTAAGCCAAGGGAGAGTAATCACCCCATCCTATAGAGTGCCAAGGCCTCGATGGCTCGGACGCCTGAACCATTACCTAAGGTGGGGCCAGGATAGCCGAGCCACCATACAGCCGAGGCAAGATAGGTGTTACTTGGAAGGCATGACACGGCACGAAGGAAGAACGTGGGATCGGATGAAGTTTAAATGGAAGAGCGAGGCCGAAAATCTCGGAACAACTAGCACTCACCCCACTAACCGTGCCAGTGGGATCGTGGGCAGTTACTTCGATTCGTTGAGGGCTATGAACCAATGAGAGTCGTTGATCTTAGATCAATCAACGGCAGGCAAATGTTGGCTAGCTTAGTGGCCGACGAGGGCCTGTGTATATATATAACATTAGAGTGAATTGCAAAGGACACACATCAATCAAATCAAACGCTATGTTTATTTCATTTATCTTCTTTATCGCATTTTCGCACTTTACTTTATTTTTATGCATTAACCGTAGTAATCCAACACTCGCGTCCCTTCTCACCTTACCTGACCCTTTCTAGAGGAGTCAGGAAACCCATAGTTGAGGAGCAGAGTTCCCTCCTCGACGCAATTGCTTGAAGAAAAGGAATCAAAAGACTGTCCAAACCTCTGGCCGACACCACGGCTAGGGCCTAAGAGTTTGACGACAACACCCCCAGGAGGGGAACCTTCTGTCTTGGGCTCGGATAGTTACTTGGCATCCAGGTCGAGCGTCTCTTGTGGTTCTCAATGTTGATGGAAGCATCTTGCGCAATCCAGGCCTGTTTGGCTTTGGTGGGATTCTTAGGAATGAGGATGGTGCTTGGCTTTCGGGTTTCGCCGGGTTAATAGGGAATTCCAACAACTTGCATGCTGAGCTTCTGGCATTATCTCATGAACTAAAGTACGCTTGGATTAAAGGCTACTGAAAGGTTTGTGTATACTCTGATTCTACTCTTGTTAAATAGTTGGTTTCTAGGACCATCAACCTGTTGCACGTCTATGCTTCCATTATCCAGAATATCAAAGACTTTCTTAGTCGCAACTGGGAAATTCACCTACTTCATACTCTCGGGGAAGGAAATTCTTGTGAGGACTTTTTGGCTAAGTTTGGCTCTTCCTTGGCTCTCAGATGGATTGTTTTCAACTCCCCTCCTCCTGGCATTTGGCCCTAGTTGCATGCTGATGCTAGTGGACTACAGTTTATAAGATTATAATTTTCCTTTTCTTCCTTTTCTTTTTCTTTTTTTTCCTCTATATACCAAAAAAAAGAGTTAACAACTGGAAGAATTTTCGTAGAGGAAATGGATCCTCTAACTTCCCAACCTCTACCTTTTCCTAACTTTAGTCTTTTTTTGATGAGAGAGAAAAGAAAAAATGGAGGGAAATGGAGGGAATTAAGATGAGAGAGAATGTATTAGAAGAGAGAGATAGATACAAAGTTAGGGAAAAGTTCCCTCCAAAAAGTTAGAGGATCAAGTATACGTTTTTTAACACCACGTACTAAACTTTTTTATGAAACAATAAATGTGCAACTTATCGGGTGAAGAACTATTCATTATTAATGTAAAAATATGTTTATGTCAATTAAGGGAAAGGGGCATCAACTATGGAGACAGAGGAGTGTGTGTGAATAAAAATATTATAGTTAAAATATCAAATGACATTTATGTCCATGCATTTAAGTAGGTTTTAAAAAAGAAGTGATGGGTTTTGTGTCCAAATTGAAAGTGTGTACAATACTAACATATACATTCTAATAACTGAGTATATATATATATATATATATATATATATATATATATATATATATCATTTTTATTTTATGCGTTTCAAAAATAAAATCTGCAGTACAAACAAATATAAAATTTTAATATTCATATTTTCTTTATTGTGTGTTAAGTTTTAGCCATCTTAAAATTCTTTTTTCCACTTTCATCCCTGGACGCAGATTAGATGTTCGCATCTTGTAGTTAATTACTTGGGCCCCTTTTGGGGTGGTTTTCTGTTTTGAAATTTTCTAAAACCAAAGGGCCTGTTCAGGCACCGTATGAGTTTTTGGTTTGAAAGTCAATTTCACTAATACATTTTCAGGTAAAATGGGATTGAGTGGGTTTTTTTTTCTTAATTTCAAAACAATTTTCATTCGTAACTCAATACCAAAAAAAAAGGTTTTAGAATTTCTTATTTTGTTTAACGCTAAAACATCACCAAAAATGATCGTCGACCACTACTCCAACCTCCATTTTGACTACTACCGACTAGGGGTGGACAGTTTATGCGAACCCGCCCGTAACCGAGAAATCCGAGAGTGGAAAAATGCATGTGGGTCGGGTTTTGCGGATACGCGGGTTAAAAAATTGAGAGATTTAGGCTTCTGTGGTTATACACGGTCGGATTCGGTGTGGGAGCCCAAATCCAGCGGTGACCGCACCTGACCGACCCAACAGGTATATTTTTTTAAAAAAAAATTATTTCACTATGCGACGTCGTTTTGCGAAAACCTAACACGCTAAAATGAAACTGTTCTCACAAGACCTCTCAATTCTAACATTTACACAACATTTCTCTTCATTCTCTCAAATCGTGAGAATGAAACCCTAGCGCAGCTGCGCCGTCCTCTCAAGTCTCACCCTCGTCGTCGTCGTCGCGAAGCTAGTGCCACCGTGCTTCTGTCGTCGTTCATCCTCTGTTCGTTGTCTTCTACACATCGTTGGTGGTGCATTACACATCTTTTAACATCTTCTACAATAGTAAGCCTTTTAAACATCTTTTAAACATCTGTTCGTCGTCCTCTCTTGTTTTATTCTTCTATTTCTCCTCCAAATCTTTGTTTTTTCTGGATTTTAGGTTTCTATGTGGTCTTATTTTTTATTTTTAGGGTTTACGTTTGTGACTTTCGTTTTTTATGGTTTACAGCACTAGATTTGTGTCGTTTTTGTTTTATTTCTCTGTTTCCCCTCCCAATCTACGTTTCTGTGTTAGGGTTTGTGTCAATATTAGGATTTCTGGCTTTCATGTTAGGGCTTTTCGTTTTTAGGATTTTCATTTTAAGTTTCATGGGTGAAATTTCTATGTGTGCCTTTAATTTGTAGTGCTGGCTTTTGAGTTTGTTTTTCTGTTTAGAGTTGAGTTTATATTTGTGTTCTTGCTTTTATTTTTTGTTACATTTTGATTTCTTAGGGATTTTCGTTTTGAGTTTGATGGTAACATGTTTGGTTTCAAGTTTAGGGTTTCTCTGAGTATTAGTTTTTGCTTTGAGGGTTCCAGCTTTAAGGTTTTTTGTTATTAGTTTCTCTGAGTACTAGTTCTGGCATTGAGTTGGTATTTGTGTTTAGATTTGAGTTGGTATTTGTGTTCTTTCTTTGTTACTACAGTTTGATTTCTTTTGTTTCAAATTAGGGTTATTTTTGTTTTTATTTTCTGTTTCTGACTCAATTTTCAAATGATAACTTTCTTAGGAAACAAGGGTGACACAAATCAGATACTTAACAGTAAAGGTGAGTGGTCTTATAGTTTTTCTGAAAGTTTTTTACAAGACTTTATTTATGTTTCTGTTATATTTTTATGTTTGGCCTTTGTTTACTAATTAATCTTCATTTGTTATTGATTAATTAATTTAATGCAGGAGGTAGACTACGTATTATTTGAAGCAAGCAAGAAAGGTGAATGTGTCCATAATTCTTATGATAGTTTTTTCTTACATTGTTGAATGATGTTTGTATTATTAATTTATCTTTATGTAATGTTCACTAATATGATTTTTTTGTATTCTGTTTATATGTTGTTGAGTTCCTTTTGTATAACTATGTTTCTGGGTTTCATATGGCTTCACTCTACTTATATTTGTATTTATGTTTCTGACTCTAATTTGTAATTCTAATCTTGAGTTTATACTTGTATATATGCTACTTGTTAGTTGTAATTGTTGATATGCAATCTATGTTGTTTATATCTTGTATGTTTGAAAGCATTATATACATGATGAATAAATCAGATATACAATCTGAATTTTATGTACTAAATCATGTAACTAGAGTTGATATGCAATCTGTGTTGTTTATATCTTGTGTATGATTTATAGATTTGTTCTTTGCTTTATTAATAACGTTTTAATTCTATGCTATTGAGTTTCAGCAATGGATCAGTTAGGTGAACACCCTCCCCTTACACCAGCAAATGCCACACCAGAAAACCCTCCCCAAGCTGCCACTGGGCAACCAGCAGCTGCTGCAGCAGTAGTTGCTCCTAAACCTCCTCTTGGAAAGAAGAGGAAGCCAAATGTTAACAAAAAGAGGACAACTTCAATAGCCTGGGATCATTTCATTAGATTACCGGATGAGGCGGAGCCTATTGCAGCTTGCAAACACTGCCACATAAAATTCCGATGCGACTCTAAGCTGCACGGTACGTCTAACATGAAAAATCACGTTGATCGCTGCCCTGAATATGCTTATTCTCTCATTAATGACCCCAAACAAACCACTCTTAACTTCAAACCTGGGGAAAATTCTAGCTTAGTCTGTACTAGCACAAGATATGATGTTGATGCTTGTAAAAAGGCGGTTGCTATTTTTGTAATAGTTGATGAGCAACCATTTAAGGTGGTAGAGGGTGATGGGTTTAGGTTTATGATGAGTCAAATGCAACCCCAATTTACTGTCCCATCTAGGAGAACCGTTGCTAGACACTGCTATCAAATCTATCTTGATGAGAAACAAAAATTAAAAGTCATTTTTAGATCTGATTGCTCAAGGGTAGCACTTACTACTGATTGTTGGACCTCAATTCAGAATCTGAATTATTTAACCCTCACTGCACACTTCATAGACAGCCAATGGAGATACCAAAAGAGAATCATAAGCTTTTGTGTTGTGCCTAACCATAAGCTTATGTTATGTAGAATTTAAAGGAGGGGTTTCTGTGGGTGATGGAGTTGCTGGAGTTAGCTCATTATCTCAGTCACAGTCAATTAATATTGGCAGTGGCTGAAAAGAATTTCAGTTAGTCTCTATTACACTATTAACTAAATTATTGCTTCATTTTGTTACGAGTGTATTAACAGCTTCAATTTTTAACATTTGCAATCTTGTGAACTTTTTTGATTTTTTGGAGTCACATGGCTCACATGTTATTGCCAACAATTGCATCAACTAAATAGCAACCTTGTTAGTTCTTTTGGAGTCTTTCGTGACTCACAACATGATCCAATGATCCATTTTCATGCAAGGGAACTTATGTTTTGGGTATAGATTATTGCAGTCTATTTTAATTACACTTATTTTGTTGTATTCTATTTTAATTACTCTTAATTTGCTGTACTCTGTTTTAATAGATTTTGGAACTTGGACATTGGTCCAGTTTAAAAATAGGCTTATTCGGCTGCTGTTTCTGGCTGTTATGGTAAGCTGTTTCTGTTATTCTGCTGTTGGATTCTCCTTTGTAAAAGTGTTTTATATTCAGTTTATAGTTTCTGAAATATATTAAGTTCTATTCTACTGTTTCTGTTTTATTTTGTTCCAAATGAAATGAAATTCAGTAGTTCTATTTTATATTCAGTTTGTAGATTAATTTGTTAAACTGTCTTGTTTTTTAGATACTGGAAAAGTAGCCAAGGTTATTTGGGGTGTTACTTAGGCTATTTGGCTATAAGTAACCAGGTTAGTGCTACTAAAGTGGTTGGTTTATTTATTATTACTGATTTAAGTTATTATTACTGTTTTAACTAATGAAAGTTACTGTTTTATTATGCAGATTGCATATTCTAAGGCCTTGTGAACTTTGAAGTTGTGAACTTCATTAAGCTTCTCTAAAGAAGCTTTAAAATTCCCCTTGCATGGGTGTATGATGTAATTTGCATTTTAAACTTAGATTTATTAGTATTAAGTGTTGCTTGGTTTAGTTGGTTGGTAATTAATTTGGTTGATGTGCCTGTGATTATAATAGTTACTGCCACATGCTATGGTAATTGGCAGCAGTAAACTATTTTAACTTGGTTGAGGTTTGCCCTCTTTTACAATGTGTTATCATTTATAAATTTGTGTTAGATTTTACTTTTAAATTTACTAGGACAGGGATGATAATGGCCATGAATTTAGGCCATTAATTATGTTTGTATGTTTTAAGTTCATGTTTGTATGTTTTTAAATTTACTAGGACAGGTATAAATTGGCAGCAGTAAGTCTATGTTTGTATGTTTTTCAAAGAAATCAAGATAATATGATAGCTTTTTATAAAGAGACTCAGCCTAGTAATTTAGTTGGTGTTAAAAGGAATTTTTCCTAGGCCCAATTCTATATTTAGAGTTTAAAACAGCAGAAAAAACTACTGATAAAAAAACTTTTTTAAAAAAATTAATTGGGCCACTGAAGGCCCAACCCGTAACTACCCACCCGCCAAACCGCTGGACCCGCATAACCGAATCCACCAATAACTGTTTTTTAAATGGTCGGATTTGGGCCTCCCAGTCCAATCCGCGGATTGCTTCGGATGGGCCATTTTGGGCCCGAATCCGATCCGGCCCGACCGCTGTCCACCCGTACTACCAACCACTACTCTGACCACTGCAAACCACCATTCTAACCATCGTCAAACACTACTTCATCCACCATCAACCGCCACTTTGAGCACCACCGATCACCACTTCATCCACCTCTTGTCATCAATCTGACTACCAACAACTACCACTCTGACCACCACCAATCACCACTTCAACCACTACCGACCTTCACTCTAACCACCGTCAATCATCACTTCGACCACCACCAACCACCACTTCGACCATCACTCTGACCACCACTGATCATCACTTTGACCACCACTATGACAACCTCAAACCATCACTTTGCCCACCTATGATCTCCAATCTGATCACTACCCACTACCATTATGGCCAGCACTCCGACCACCGTCAACCATTACTTCGACCACCACTTTGACCACCGTCGATCACCACCCCATCCATCTATGATCACCAATCTGACCACCACCGGCTACCACTCTGACCACCACCAACCACCACTTCGAACACCACTCCGACCACCGTCGACCACTGCAAACCACCACTCCAATCAACTCTGATCACCAATCTAACCACCACCTACTACCATTCCAGCCATTACTCCAACCACCAGAAAACACCACTTTAAACAATATCGGTCACGACAAATGACTACCTCTCTAACCACTACTTCGACCACTATAAATCACCACTCTGACCACCTCTAGTCACCACCACTTGTGATGAACTTTTATGTTTATGATTGAAACTGATTTTAATTTTCGAAAATTTGTTAACTCAAGAATGAATCTGGTTTTTGAAAATTTTAAAAACTCAAAACACAAGTTGGTTCTGGTCTTTGAAATTTTCAAAAGAGACAACAGAAAATAACCCCGAACAAGGGCTACACTTGTTTGGGTGAGAATAAAAAATGATTCTCTTTGGTTCTTCTTTGTACCAAACGTCACTCTTATCAAGATTTTTTTTGTTTTGTCATGGTTCTAGCTTGATCTTATCATCCCCTTGTGGAGTGTGATGATTTCTACAATATTCTTACCTTTTTCATTTGTTGGTTTAGCATCTTTTATTTGCTACTTTGATTCAAGAAATCACTTAGATAGATTCTTCTTCTCATATGGAGTCAAGTAGTTCCATATCAAACTAGGAGTAAATAAACTCTCTCTCATCAATAAATACATATTGAAATATATGAATGCTATTAAGTAGTTTTGTCGTATCGAAAACGACACCAACAAACTCATTATGTTCTTACCGACTACAGGCAACGTTTTACACCTAACCTAATTTGAAATCATTTTCAAAAGTTATGTTGAATAGCTGTCAGTACATTATACGTTAGTTTGAACTGTTCTATTGAAATCTTATCTGGCATATCAGTTTAAATACTGAAGAATCACTCTTATTATTCTGTTGTTTAGGATTTTCTAGTTGAACTGTGTGACAGAATTCCAGTTTCTTGATAAACAAAAATTTCACAAGTCTTGAGACACTTCGTGCATTCAAAAGAGGTGGCTTTCTCTCTCATTACTTTATCGGTTAAAATTTGTAAATTTCTTAGTCTCTCTTTTGCTATATACTTGAAATGCTGTTATTTGTGCCTTATAGTTGATGGTTTCTTGTTGTTTCTCCAACAGGTTGATCTTTCGCACTTCACATGGGTATGTTTGTCTTTATAAAAATGGTTTAGCTTTTTTTGATTGATTCTTGTTTTTTCTGAATGGTATCCCAAATTTTACTTGCTCAATTTAGTTTAACGTCTTTTTATTTTTAAAATCCTTTTTCCATATGTTCCTCTTTGTAAAAATCGTTCCCCATCCTTCATCTACTAGATCTGATTGGCGATCATGTTTTTATTGATCTTAAAGCCTAAATTTTTATTAATTTTTTTCTACCCACCTTAGTTAATCTTTTGAAATGATTGAGAGCTTGCATGATCTCCATATCTTATGTCTTTTGGATCTGATTCGACTAACTCACATTCAACAATTTGGAGCGAGGCTTTGACACCCAATTATACAGCTCCATGTAATGACTTTTCCAAGATTCCCTCGTGCGACCTCCTTTTAGTGTTGTGCTTCACTTACCAGCTCAACCATCCACCGTTGGTAAAACCCTAAATAATTTAGAAAATTAAATCCTACCTAATTTTTGTTAATCCTTAAAATTTTGTCCATTACACAACTTAAATTTTATTTTATTTTATGCATATATCCTTTTTTTTGCTAGATCTTATGTGGCTTTAGAATAAATTGCAGTCTAGAACTTCGGGAAAAACATCATGTGTTTTACCTAGTTAAGCCCCTTTTTTTTTGACAAATAGTTAAGCCCCTTCTAACGGAAGTGAATCCCATTCTTGGTATAATTGATTCTTATAACCAAATATAGCATGGCTAACTTAGAATTTTATGCATTATTTTAGATGCAATAAAGTAAATATATATATATATATGCTACAGATATAATGTGTGTAATACAAAGTGTGTTAATAAAGACATGTCTTTATGCATATATATCTAATTAGGGCCTGGAAGAAGAAAGATATCTGAGCTTCAAGGAGAATCAAAGAAGATAGAAAAGAGGATTGGAAGTAAAAGGATTATTTCTCTAAGGGAGAAGGGGAAGGAAGAAAGTGAGTATCAGAACACCTCCTCCAACACTCAAAATATAAACGAGGGGAAAGGAATAGGATTATTTGAATTTGTCGTTGATATCCTACAAAGGTAAAAGCTATAATCATATATGATATTTCTTTTTAAATAGCTAGAAAATATTCTCGAGTAATTTTAATATTTGACAACATTTACAATTTTTAAGGATCGTTATTATTCTTGTCAAAAAAAAAAGGATCGTTATTATAAATTAAATTATTAATAAGTGGTTAATTCAAACATGTAGGAACGACCCAGATGAGTTCTTCGCCCAACCTGTTACCCTTAATGTAAGTCATTGCCTTTTGAAGTTATTTCTGGTTGTGTTATTATTATTGAGATTTAATTGCTAATGTTATAGTATTTTTTAAAGGTAGAGAATTATGTTAGGGCAAGCACGAGACAGATGGATTTTGGTACCATACGTGCCAAAATCAACGAAAAAGAATATAAAAGCATGGAAGATTTCAAGGTTAAAAAATTATCATATTTTCATTTCATTTCTTATCCTAATTAATATTGATTTGTGTAAAACTTCCACCTGAATTTTTATCTCTTCAATGTTGTGTAGAATGATGTGTATCTACTGTGTGTCAGCTCTATGGATGCTCATTACCCAAACACAAAACCTTTCCAAGTGGTATGACTAAATGAATTGAGAATTATAGTTTGCTAAGCTTTGTAATAATGCATGCTATATATCCATTTCTAGAAACATCTAAATTTTGTTCAATAAAATTTCTTTCATAGGCTGAAGCCCTTCTAACTCTTGCGAAAAAGATTTTTGAAGATCTAAGTGATGATGACCTTCAACGTTTCTATTTGGAATCTTTAGACACCAAGACACATCCAACAGCTCCAAGTAGAAAGCCACAAGGTGGTGTGCAACCCGTAACCATTGGGCATGCAAGGTTTCGTCGCAAAGTTTCGGGTAAGGAAGTTTGTTTCTCACCTAACCATTTATATACACTCTGTTTGAAGAAAAAAAAAGTAGTGGATAAGTCTTAAAATTGCAAAGACATCTTGCTCTTGAAACAGATACGAGAGACGAGCATTTGTCACCAAATAGTGAAGAAGTTGTAAATGCTCCCAAACCAGACTTCCACGTAAGTCTATTCATCATCAACACTCTTAATTAAGACTTGTATTAACATTACTTGAGCTTTTTTCTTTTTCCTTTTAGCATGAAAACATTCAATTATTGAATATTAAGATATAACTTTTGGACAACTACAAAATCACTAGATAGAAAGACAAAGTACTTCAATTTTAAGTACTACTTGTTGCAATTTTGGGTTTAGAATATTACAGGATTGCAGTTATATATAGAGTTTAGTTTTCATGCACAACAACGTTTTACACCATTAATCAATCACAAAATATTTTAAGTATGACTTTTAGGTAGTAATGATTTAAGTTAAATATTTCTAATGACATGTCAAATTATGATTGGATGATAGTAGAAAGATCTTTACATGATCGCTTTGCAACTGAACTAGAACGTTGGCCAGTACTACAGTGGTCAATTTTTGAATCATATTGCCTCTAATAGATGCTGCAAAAATACTTAAAGCACACAATATATAACATTATGTAACAATGTCCTAACCTTGATATTCAAAAGGTTTCAGCATATAAAAATGTGTTTTCTCATCCCCAAAATGTGTCTTGCAGTTAGGTGGTGGGAGACAGCAGTACAACAATTGTGCTAATTTGTATGCACCACAACATTTTGTTAACAATTATATTGCTCCAAATTTAAAGGCTCGTGATGTTGGTGCAAATTCTAGCCATGTGCATGCCCTTCCAAAACCCGTGATCTCAAGGCCACCACAATTTGAACCTCAAAATCGGGTTTCTGGCTTCAATACTTCAAATCCCTCATTAGGGAATTTTGTTTGGCCTTTAAGCATTTCAAGACTAGTTAACCCAAACTACATGAACTTGTATGGTTTAAACATTCCAAATCAAGTTCCTATATTACATGATCACACAGAGCGGCAGCAAGCTAGGATTGTTTTGGGAAACTCTATGGCCCCATTTCCTTTGGTACATCCCATGTCTGTATCAACTCCTCAAATGTTTCCTTATAACAACTTTTCAGTGACAAGAAATATGCACCAGCCAGAAAAGAAAGAGGAAGAGAATGAGAAAGAGAAAGGGAAGGAAGGAAATGAGAATGATAATGTGCTTAACTTAGATCTTAAACTCTAGATGTGTTTATGATTCTTTTGCATAATGACAAACTCATAATAAGCCTAATGCATGGAGTTGTTACTTGGACCAAGTTTACAAGTTTCTACATTTTATGTCTCTTTTTATATGTGGTTGTTTGAGTGTAGGCCACACTTGATATATTTATTCTCTTTTGGTTAGCTGAAAACTCTGAAGTTTGTGCTTTCTTGTTGCTTAATTTTGTGGTGCTAAATTTTGATCCACTCTTACAGTGGTTGTTTTTATACTGCAAAATTGTGTTGGACTTTTGGTTATGTTATTGAAAGATTAAATTTTCTAAGTTAACTAGTAGTATACTTGTACACTCGCACGAGTCTAACCGTGTTGGTATTATTACTTGTACTTATGATTTATAAAATTGGAAAATCTCTAAAATTGATGTGTTAAACTTACAATAAAATTATAGCGATATCATGTATTGTTTTTCACTTGAACAAAAATCAAAATAATCATTTATAAATATTGTAATTTTCGATGGCGATATATTGCATATATAGTTTTACATTAAAAAATTTAAGACTATTTAATATTATCAAATTTACAAAAACATCAAACTATTTTTCATTTAAAAAACCTGCTCCACAGTATTCTTAAAGGCCTCCTCGTCAAACACTATGGCCTTCTGGGCAATCTTTTGACGGCCACCACCGCCTCATCCCTCTCTACTACCAGTTTGGCCGGCTTCCCTTCCAAATCAGCAAACTTGGCTTGAAGGATCCCGACCTGAGAAGCAGCAGTAGTAGCTTCAACAAAATTATTCTCCGCCTCCTACAAAGTCGAGCAATTCATGTTCCGCCTCTACCTCCTTCCAAGCAGAGACCTCCCTTTTTTTCCGACTTCACTGCAGATCAAAAGCCCTCTTGGCATATTGGAAGCTCCTTCGCGCCTCATCGCGCTCCCTCAGTAGCTGCAACCTACCTGTCAAATAGTACCCAAACTCATAAACTCGGGGCACAATCAAAAATATACCTAGATGATTAGGAGGAAGCCCTCAATCAGTTATCTCCTTCACCAGACTGACGATCAGCTTCTAGAAGTTTAGTGTCGAAGTCTGCAATTCAATGAACAATATCAAAGAGATTCACGCAAAGATCTTCCAAGCTGGCATCGCAAAATATAGAAACAACATCCTTGGAAGCAGCAAAATCATCCCCCTCAACATCATCCTGTCTCGGCCTCAAGCTCGGCCTCTTCTCCGTCAAGACTTCAGGGTTGCAGTTTCTGGCCATCCATACGGCCTCAGGCAGACATCCCTTCCCAACCACAACAACATATGAGTGATTCGGACTGAGGATTCAAGGTCTCCTCTAACCACCTTTACCTCCCGAGGTGTCCCCTCCGTCCCACCCAGATGGTTGTGATCTCGGAGAAGAGGCGTTATTGTCCCTGAAAGAAATGTGTTAAAAAATGTACTAAAAGGCGTTATTGTCCCTGCAAGAAAAAGGGGAAAGGATTATCTATTGAAAAGGATGGTTAGAAGAAGTCGACACACTAACAAATCACATACCAATCACGGTAGAAACCGCCCTCCACGAGGGGCCGGCACTGGGGTTCACAAATTGATTAAGGAGGCCCCCTGAAACTTAGAAGTCTACTTCGAAGCAATTCCAGACTTAGGATGTCCTTCCCCTCAAACTGGGAATACACTCAAGAGAAAGATTTGGTGGAATTTTTGAAATGATTTGACGACCAGCTGAAATGAAAGTTCAGAGAATCCAGTTCATCACAGTCATTGAGCTTCCCGAATTTTCGGAGAGCAATCTGATTTCTCAAACGAACATAAAAGCATTTGCCGGCAAAATCATTCACCAAGAATGGGCTGGAAAAAATTTGAGACCCCACTCACTAAGTCTATACATTCGTGATGAATCTTCCTAGAATTTCTTTCCGGACTCCTCACAACATCAAACAAGTAAAGAAACAACTCTACAGATAATGGACGCTCAAAGGCCTGCATCACTAATTCATAAGCTCGCAGATAAGCCCACCTTGGCGGACATAGTTGTGAGGGGGAATCTTTCAAGGTCTGAAGAAACCTTTGTTGGAGAGGGGTAAAGAAGGGCAAACTCCCTTCTCAAAGTCCATTGCGGAGTAAATGAAAAACTTGGGATCGTCGGTGATCAGGTTTCACATCGGTGTATCATGAGGAACACCCAACAAATCCCTCCCTTCTCTTTGGTCAATCCTGACAAAATATTGGAAATTTGAAAGGACAAAGGTAGCGCTTTCCTCAAAAGCACCTTTCCTCATAAGAAAATTTTGGGAAACCCAAGAATAGGGATCCACTATGTCTTGATCAAAATTTGTTCCACCGCTCCCAACGGAAGATCCGCTCTACGGCTTGACGACGAGGAACTATTGTTTGAAGGAGAATCTCACAGCACCCGAGCTGTAAGTTTTTCCTAGCCATTTTGTACCTACACGGAGGGAGCCCGTGTCAAGGAAGAGCCTAAGAAACTCGCCATATCTACCCTGTGGGAGCACCAGCCTCGAACTCGACCAATCCCCTCCTGCGAGACCTTCGTGCAACGGTACTCGAAATTCCAACAAAGAAGGGTCGGTCGAGGTCCTAACTAAAACGGTTCCCGAAAGGACCGGCTCAAGCCCCGAGGTAGAGAAAGAACGTAATAAGAATAGGGAAATCAAACGTACCTTGTGAATCAAAGAAGTAGGATCCCGAGGAAATTTACGGACGACGGTTCAGACCTTGGCAAACGCAAAGTCGGGCGAAGAGACAACCACGATGTGTAGATCTTGCAAAAGTATTAATGAGAGGGAGCGTCTCTTACTTATATAAAATCATTTGCAGCGACAGTGCTGACACCCAGCAGTCACAACTTTAAAGTGTCATAATGACACCAACACGGAAAATGAGGTGGCGTGCATGCAACTTCAACCGCTCTACGTCTCTGGCTAACCAACAAAGTCAAAGGCGTCTGATAACTCTTATTTATATAGAGTTATTTATATGTTCTACACTTAAATCAATGTGAGTTTCTAAGTAATATTGTTGTTAAAGTAGTTAATATGTGTTGTTTAGAGTAAAAGAGGGTTAGAAACTGATTTGTGATCATTTTGAACTTTTGATGCTACATATTGTATTTTAATGTGTTTGTTCAATGCTACAGCATTGGAAGCCCCGGCAATCAATGCCCCAGCACTCGTGGCAGACTGAAACGCTCCAGCATTATTGGGAAATTACTCCAACTCAAGTAACTTCATCATGAAGAAACCTCACTCAAGGGAGCCACCTTTTGAGGACACTTGTCAATTCGCTACTGGACCTCTTCTCTTTAATAAAGCAAAGGTCAAATCTACTTTTTGAGGCACATGGATTTAAAAGAAATCAACTTCTTCTCCAAGTAAACTCAACCATAAAGAAACCTCACTCAATGGAGCCACCTTTTAGGGACACTTGTCAATTCACTATAGGACCTCTTTTCTTTTGAAAGATCAAATCTACTTTTGAGGCACATCGATTCAAGTGAAACCAACTTCTTCTCCAAGTAAACTTAACCTTCAAGAAAGCTCACCTATGAAGTCTATAAATACTCTTCGTCTCCTCATTCACAAGTAAACTAGAAAATATCACTTAAAACATCTTTGGAGCTGGTTTCAAAGAAGAGTGAAGGAATTGACAATTTCTTCCTTCATCCTTAAACAACTACAAGGAGTGTTGAAGGCAATGTTGCTGCATTACTGAGCTAAGTGATGCAAGGGTGATCAACTGTGTACTCTCTACTCTATTTATTGTCTTTTGTATTTGTTAGTTATATTAACATGACTATGATTTTAGTAATGTTAAGCATGAGCTAACCCCATTTGTAGATGGGATTCTATACACTTTGAAATGATCCTTTAATTAATTTTGTGTTATGTATTGATGTTGGCATTTTAGTTCTTGCATGCTTAATTCTTTCACATTCATTCTTTAGAATTGATCAGCAAAAAGTGAATGCAAATTATAAATTCAGAAATGGTTTATAATTGGAACTCAAAAACTAATGTGGCTAAGTGTTTAATAAAAGAAACTTTGTTATTCCATGCTAAAACCTAGACATTGGATACCATAGTCCATAGGGTATACTGTGGGTACTTCATATACAATAGTGAACTTATTTAGAGCTTAGACATAAGACTTATAATGAAACTCTGACTATAGTGACTGAAAGGCACGCATCAATTGCTACAGCATCCATTGCACCAGCAACATATATAACATAATGTTAAATGTGATTTACTTAGCAAAAAGATTCCAACTATCTTTTTACTTTGAATCTTTATTCTATCTTTATTTGCTTACTTACATTTCTGTTATTCACAATACTTGTTGATAACTTGTTATTGTTTGTTGTTTTTCTCACTAGCTTAATTACTAATTTAAATATAGAAAATAACTCAACAATCACCGTAAGAACAATCTCTACTTACTCTTTCTTAGTTGTTGCGACTGTATATACTTGCACAACACATTTTCGCACACCAGCGTTGCATCTAGACCTCAGGCCGAACCAATAACAAATAGAAAGCTACGAGGTTTGTTCAACTCCTTGGTCGAGGTACTCTCATATGACCGACTTCCGGTTCCAACCTCGATCGACTCGGGAGAATTTATTGCCCGATCAATCTCATCTCCCACACCAGCATGAGAACGCATCAGAGCTATTTATCACCCCACTAGATAAAGCTGGGGGGAAAATATCACGAAGTGACCCCAGCATAAGCAAGACAACCTCGACTTGGGGGGTAACTGTTTTGGAATGGGCCAAGACAGGAATGAAGTTGCATTATCTAGCACACCCCCTATAAATACACACTCATATCAATGCATCAGGTACGCATTTATTATTGCCTACCACTTTTACTCTGAGTTTAATAACATTGTCTAAAAGTGCATCTCGACACAACCCTTAGAGCATCTTCAGCATCACAACTTGGAAGCATATTGACCCAACTTTGTTGACTAAGGCCGGCATCCAATACAATTCAAATCTTATGGATGGTTTTTGTCCATCCACGAATTAATGTTTCAAATCCATTAGATTACATTAAAAAAAACTAGAAAAATTCATTGGAGAAAAATTAGGTTAAAAAAATTCTTTTTTTATTAAATATTTTTTTTTAATTATTTTTCAGCTTTTAAGAAAATAATTTATTCCACAACAAATAATTTTAAAAAAATCAGATTTGGTCTAAAAATATAATTTTTAAAAACAAACACACACACACATAAAACAGCCCACTTGTCCCGTAGCTCCGCCACCTCCCATCACGTTGGTCGGAGCGCTGCCGCCAACCATCGCCGATCACCAGAGCCTCGTCGGGGTCGCTGCCGCGAACCACCAAAAACTCTGTAGTGGTCGCCGTCGGGGTTGCGACCCGCTGACACCACAAGACCACCGCCATATATATCATAATCATAATCATAATCATAAGCATATACAATCATGAGTTGTCCACTTGGGCAATCCATGTCAGCAAGCAAAAAAAGCCACGTATTATTCTGGAAATATACATGGCGCCAGCTCATCCAAATCGCATATGACGTGACACACCGAATAGCTATGATTAACACATAACAATAACATCAAACAAAATGGACGGCTATGATTTCAAATTATAATAAACAACATCCTAATTACTTGGATCGAAAATTTCTACTATAAAACTGATTGTCCCAATTCAAACCGTGAAAAGCTTCCTATATACACCACCAACGAAATTATTTCAATTCTATTCAATATAGCAATACCATTAATACCGAAATTTTCAAATCTAAAACTGATTGTTTAAAACTTCCTTTATACACCACAAACGAAATTTAAAGCAAATAAAATAACCAGACTCATGCTGTCCCAGGAAGGTAGCTCAGTTGGCGAGCTAAGGAATATCAAGGAGTTGTAAGAAGGAGGTCCAGGGTCCAATCCCTGGAAAACTAACATTCCCCCACAACCCCACTAACATTTGCTTATAAAAAAACAACCAGACTCATGCTACCACAGAGAATGGGATGAGAGGAAGCAAGTTGTCCGGCCCAAATGCAGCGGAGCAACCATCCATGCTAGCGATGGGGATTTTAAGCGCGAGGTAGAGATGCTAGCGGTGGGGGTTTTAAGCGCGAGAGGGAGAGAGACTTCGGTGACAGAGTTCACCACTCGCGGTGGGGTTATAAGCGTGAGTGAGAGAGACGCGGTGACGGAGTTCACCACTGCGGTGGCCGAAGCGGAGGTCCAATCTTAAAGGTAAGATTGGCTCCCTTTCTTGCTCATCACAACTAATTATTTCCGTATATGGTTCTTGGTTGGTAGTACTTGCAGAGGATCTTTTAGGCTCCCCCAAGTGGGATTGAGGGAATGTTTCCATATATGGTTTTCTAATGTAGTTTCTGTTACAAAATCAATTTTTCTTTTAACACCCCATTTTGATTAATTCATTTCATAGTTGGTCATACTATGTTTCTATTGGTTGCAGGTGCCAAGAGTTCTTTTGATTTTTCATCAACTCAGTGATATGTAAATTGAATGTTCTCTCTAGATGTTGAGTTAAGACTATTACTGTGGATTTAGCGATAAAAAAATGGCTCCGGCGAGATCATGATGTTCGGAGTTAGAGTCGTGGTTGATTCCATGGGGAAGAGCGTGAGTATGAACAATCTCTCACAATACGAGCATCCTGAAGACAACAACAACAACAAAAACGTTCTCGACGCCGGTTTTGCCTCCGTCAACGATGTCGTTCCTACGAACTCCGGCAAGCACTGTGGCGCGAGCACAAGCGAGGTCAGACCAATTTCTCCGATCGGTTGTCAATTTTTGTTGTTCTTTTAATTAATCTCAGAATTAAATAGCAGTAATAAATTCTCTTATTTAATTTAATTAACGCGATGTCATTCAATTAATTGCAATCTGAACATGATTATTGATTTTGCATGGAGAATAAATAATGAATGATTGATTGGATCAGGGATTCCATGGACGGAGGAAGAGCACTAGCTGTTCTTGGTTGGATTGCAGAAAGTAGGGAAAGGTTATTTGAGAGGATTCTACACATGTTATGTTTGACGAAATGTCTTAATGATATTAGACAATTTAAATGCTTGCAAACAACTTTTAATTGTTCTCTTTCTCATGTTTTTAAATCATTTAAATGAAACTAAAAGACTAACACATTTTACTTAGGGATTTGTGTAATTTAAGTTTGTGTTATCTGTGTTGAATGTGGGGTTTTGACATGTTTTTGCAGCGTTACGGAGCACAGAGTTATTGCAGAATCACGCAAACTATCTAAACGACGCATAGAGAAGTTGTGGAAGTGTGCAAAGCATTAATAAGGTATATACTATCTACTCCCTCCGTTCCAAAACTTTGGTTCTTTTGGAGTGTTTCACACAAATTAAGAAACCATAAATTTTCAATATCTAATGACTAAAGCACCCTTTGTAGCATTAAATGAGTTAATATTGTAAAGAGTGACAATTAATTAAAGATAAAGGGTACACTTGAAAATATTAGGTAAATTGTACATTGGTATCTTAAAAGTACCAAAGTTTTGGAACAAAAAAGATAGGCCAAAAGGACCAAAGTTTAGGAACGGAGGGAGTACTTTGTAAGTTGTCTTTTTTGATTAACTGGAAACTTCTCCCTTTGTTGATGACTCAAGCTTATCACGTTATTAGATGGTTATTGTATTTGTTGGTTCATGTTGTTTGCTCTGTAAATTGATCATTGACATTAGATCATTTTTTGGCTTCCCTTCATGGGTTCTGATGGTTGGGACTTGATAAGTTGTTGATCTTGCAGGTTCTTTTACAGGAATATTTCCAAAATGCATATGGACTTGAAGTTGTAAAATCTATGGAGGAAGAAGGGGAAAAAATCGACAATTATTGCAAGCCATTGAGAGTTTAGAGAGTAAGAGCAAGAAGCTCATCAAAGGAAAGGAATAGGCTAATGAAGAACTTATTCAATTAAATAAAGCTCCTTCGTTTGTTTGTTCCATTCCTTCTTTTTGTTGCTTTATAGTATTATTTTTTATACATTTTAATAAGAAAACCCCTTCTTATTGCAATCGTAGATTTTCCCACCTTTGCATTCTATTATACATTTGACTGGTTATTTCCATTGTCGTCCTATTTGAAAATGTTTAAGCTACTGATTTAATGAGGTTAGCTGTTAAATTATTAATATGACAGGTACTCAACAGATCATCAGGGGCAATCCTTAGTTTACCAAGCATGCCTCTTAATTAACTAAACCTTTGGTTTGTGATGTGAGGTACTCTTTAGCTACAGGTTCGATGATCTAATAGAAAAAAAGATAGGTTGTGGTAGATTGAAGTAAGGCATGTAAATTGGATGAGGGGAGGGGGGGTGGGGATTGCAACTACCGGCTAAACTATTAAGATTTTAGAGGCCAGTGGTTTGCCTATAGGGATTAAAATGGGATTGATAGGGAGTTATGTGCCTATGAAGCACGGACACTTCTCCTAACTGGCGTGTCCAGGTGTCTAACACGTGTCTGTGTCTGACACGCGTACGACACGTGTCAGACACCTGTCTAAGGTTTCAGATTAAAGTTTCCTGTAACCAAATATGAAAAAGCACAGCTTTTGATGCTTCATCTTCTTCCTTTAGACTGGTTCCTCTTTTATGCTGCTGTAATCGAAGCTTATGCTCTTTTGTGTTTATTGTTTGCGGTCACCTGACCACTTTGCTGCGTTTGCTCTTCTGTTTCTTATTTCTGTGGCTGCGGTGAGTTCTATTCCGATTTGGTCTTTCAATTTCAAAAGATGGTACTATTGGTAACCTTTTAGTATTATTCTATTATTTATTACTTCCTTTTAGGTGTGAGTTCAATTTTCTCTGTCTTTTTATTGTGGGTGACCGATGCAAGCACAAGTAGGTTTCAAGTTGTAGCTAAATACTTTGTTGACTGAAAATCTTTTGGTATAGTACTAGATAGATAGATTTGGGTGAATTACAAGTATATTTTACTTTGAAACTTTTTCTTTAGAAAAACAAAGTGACAATTTAAATGAATACATTTGCTTTTCAAATTAGAAATTTTATACATTATGCTCATATTTTATTTTATTTAATAATAATTTAATATATACAGAGGTGTCGGTGTCCTATATTTTTGACATTAGCGATGTCCGCGTGTCCGTGTCCGTGTCGGAGTCCGTGCTTCATAGTTATGTGCAAACTGAATGAAATATGATATAATGCTTACTATTGCAATATTAGTTTTGTAGAAAGTGAAGCTTTTGGTTATTCTTCATGCTTGTGTGGATTATATTGAGCTTTTTTGTGTTTTCCTGATTTCCTTATCTATAATTTATTTTTGAAATTCTTTGGTATTTAGCTTCTTCAAATTATGTAATGTAGATGCTGATGGAAAATGAAATTTCCAGCAAAGAAGGTAAATCCAGCTTTGAGTTCTAATTTTGAACCCTCTGATGATGTAAGTTTTAAAAAGTGTTGTTTTATTCACTTCTAAGTTATTGCTAATTAGACGATTATAAATTTGATGATTGAATAATGAGGTTGTTTTACTTTGTGCACTAAAAACCACAAAGTTTATCTAACATATTCTTATATTTGCTTATCAAAAATCACCAAGTCTAATTAATGATCAATTGCCTAATTTAGTCTAAAAAATAAGACAAGCAATGGGGGTAAAGAGCTTCGTTTTTGGTCCATCATACTATTTTCTGCAGAATCTTAGCAGTCTTTGCCCGGATTCCATCTTGATAATTGCTACTGCACAAAATCAAGCTTAGGGTTTGCTCTATGGTGAAGTGAAAGTGAAAATCAAATAGTTGCTTCACTGACTATCACAGACTATCATGTCTTGGTTCATAAATAGTGCCTAATGACAAGAGCAATGGTATAGTACTAAAACTTTCATTATGCATTTCCTTATATTTTGGTTCTACAATTGCAGGCCACTTTGAATCCAAGGGTTTCAACAAAAGCTATATGTTTAGTGAAAGTCAGTGATAATTTGAGTTTTCTTGCTATTGCCGAAGCCATTGGCAGTAATGGATGCGTGAGAATTTCAATGGCTTTATTCTGTTGTATTTTGTCTAAAAATACATCTTAACTTCAGTAATTATGGTGTTGTAAGCCCATTATCAGCTGGTGTACCACTATTTTTGTTTTCTCAAAACTACATTCAGATTTCTACTTTTACCTAAATGCTAAATGTCTCCCACAAAATTCTGATCGATTACCTTGCTGTTAGTTATCTATTTGAAACCAAAAGGACAAAATAGTTTTAGTTTATATATATATATATATATATATATATATATATATATATATATATATATATATATAAACTAATCATTTTTTACAAGGAAAATAATTAAAATTTTGTAGTAACAAAAAATATTAAAATTATGACTATAAGATTTTTTTTTACCCAATTTTTTTATTAAAAGATCTTTTGTGTTAAAATTTTTATGGATGGATTGGATTTTCATCTATAAAAAATTACTAATTGATGGATTGGATGATCTTTTTTGTTTATTGGATGGATTGGATTGGATTTGTTCAGTACACTTTTAACAAATATTAAGTGCATTGTCTCCAATCCGTCCATTATAATCCAAAGCCAAAACCATCCAATTCATCCATTTTGATAGCCCTAACTGTTGCAGGGGCGTCTAAGGGTCTGTGCAAGCTGAGCTACTACACAAGCCCTAGCCCAATACCATTTTTAGGGCCCAATAAAAAGTATACTCATTTGATAAATGTATAATTAGTTTGAAGGTGTATCGAGATGTTATTTACAATTTAAATAAAGTACTTAGTTTTTGGTGATTCATTTAATAAAAGTATAATTAGGAGCCCAATATTTAGTGATTCATTTGATAAAAGTATAATTAGATGCCTACTTCTTAAGATTTGAACGGAGACTCGAAATTGTTTGAGACAACCTTGGGTAGGATAGGCTCATGCACTAAGAAGTTGGCAGCACGGAGTAAGGGGATTAAAGCTAAATTTAAAAAAGGAAATTGCTACCTGGCAGTAGAGAGATTGTATAATGGCAAGGTGTTAGAGATGAGGAAGGTGGTTGATGCTAAAACAAAAATGGCGCTAGTACTATCTAAGATGAGGAGGAAAGATGTCACAAATTATGTGTTTTTTTGGGAGCTATAAACCCTCACTATAGCAAAGTGAACATAATCGAACTAGCACTTCACAAACAGTGAAGCTATAACAAGAATTAAAAGAACACGCCAAATGAATAATTCAAGAGCAATATTATTCGATAATATAGCATTCAACGAAATGTACGAAAAACACTAATTCTACGGGTTTTATAATGGAAGAATACTTAGGTACAGTACCTATAGTTGCTATACTGATCCAGAAACAATTGGCAGTTTTGCTAATATAATAAGGACTAATAACCATATATTCCCAAGTGATTTGTGACAGTTACTATTTTTATGTGAACACCACCACCAGGACCCATGATAACATCAGAACATCAGAACACCTAATTGAAATATAGATTTCATAAAGATAATGAAAAGCAGATAAATTAATGTGGCATACACAAGACATTGGATTACAGTAAGCAAAGCAAACAAGCAACAGCACCAAATCCACCAATCACACACTCTCCTTAAAAACAACCAGCCAATGCAATTGCAGACAATGTTAGGCAAAGCAAAATTGCTCGTAAAAGATAAATAACGCAAATCCCAGTAACCTGAAGGTGACAGACACGATTCTTATCTAGAAGCGATGCGAAGGTCGGGTAAAGAAGCATATACAAGAATCAAGGGCCAAAAGCAGAGGATGTAAGATTAGGCGTGTGCATGCAGAGTTAAACAAAAGCAACCTTTGTATCCCACACACAACCAAGATGCCGATCATTGAAGTCCCAAGAGTGTACCATGCAGACAACAGATGAAACTAGAAGAAACATTCTAATTGACATGCAGACATTTGGAAGCAGCAACCATCTCAATTTAACTACACAAAGGAAAGTAGAAGAGAAGCAGCTTCTCACTAAAAACCCAAAGATGCAGCAAGTCAATAGCTACATTTTATCCATCCATCTTTTAAACTTCTCCATTTCAAAAGGAAGATGCAACTGTAGCATTTCTTTCCTAGAAAAGTCAACAGAAATGTCATACACAACCAACTTGCTGACATTGCAGTTTTAGTCAACTCATGCAGAAGCAATAAGATGAGACGATTGTCGAGGCACGTAGTGTAGCACATAAGTAGACTAGATGGAGTAAGTGGCGAAACAATGCTGTTTTTGGCTGATAACCACACCTCAAAACATAGAAACATAAACATTTTAGGAATCTTTAAAACAACTACCACATTAAAAAACTAACAAATATAAAATTAAAAAAACACACTAACACAACAAACAATTAAGATAACTTGCTATTTAAAGTAGGGAAGATTGAAGCAACCTTCAGGTTTCAGTAAGCAGACGAGAGGCAGCCAACACAAAACAGTGTCCAGGGCACCCTTTTAACGACTAAAACACATTCCAAGTGTCATGAAAATCCAAGTTCCTAACAATACCCATCATTGTCTTGACATAACATAATTAACATGTATGTTGTCTGCTCACCCAATCCTAGAGGAAATATACTACAGCAGAGAGGACTTCCCAACAATTATTCATCATTTGTTCCACTCACATTCTGATCTTAATCTCTGAAAAAAAAATTAAATTCACAAAGGGATAAGTTCTCATGTCATTCGTTAACTGACATCACAGCATCAGAAAAAATTTAGTTACAGACTCAACCATACCCATTGGCATAAGGTGAAATGCGGCGAGAATGACGGTATGGAGGAGACCTGCTGTAGCTACGACCACGAAGTGGTGATATGCTACGTCGTCTTGGAGATCTTCTCCCACGTGGGCTAACACTCCTGATTAATAAAGCAAACCCAAAGGATAACATGAGATGACACATATATTAGATTAGTAAATTTGCTGCTAGAATGTGACGTTTTTCCGGAGATGCCCAGCATAATGAATTTAGAAAATGTAGAATGGAAATATGGAATTTCAAATACTATGGAAGTCAATTTGACTAGCTACCACACCCATTTTCACATTAAGATCTTCTCCGGCCACTCAGAGTAGTTAGTTTGAATTAAATATAGCAATTAGCATGAATATCATTTCTAGTCAATGCCAGGATAGACTAACAATTCTCCTGACAAGTGAAAATTAGATTTTTTCAGGCCGAGAGAATTTTCACTTAAATAAAGTGAATCAAAAGGCAAGCTAGGCGTAGAAACGGGCTCTTATCTAAAATAAACACAAGCACCTCGCTGAAGATAATAAATTTCATAGGAATAGATGCAAAATATATGCAAATTTGAGGATGAAAAAAGATGAGGCATGCTGTCTGACTCTTTAGCCTGGAAGCAAGTTTAGGTAAGTTATGGGTTATGACAAATCTGCCCCCCTATTATTGTTTAGTCATAATATTTTGCCATTAATGTATCTAAACTCTGGCATCGAATCCAGATGTAAACAAAAGAAAAAACTAGAAGCTTCGCTATTTGAAAAAGTTAATTGAAATGCATAATTTTCTAATTATAACAAACGCACCTGCGGCCATAACCATAACTTGGACTTCTCCGACGCCGAGAATAAGGACTGGGACTTCTTCTCCTTCCACCCCCCATGCCTCGTGAACCAGCGCGGCCACGACATTCCCGAGCAAAGTGTCCAGGTTCACCGCATTCATAGCATTTCAGGTCTTCACCACCTCCACGTCCACGCCCACCCCCACCACGGCCGCCGCCACCACCCTTAGAATTATGAGAAAGCTCCACACGCCAGCCATTTTTCCCTATATGACATTCAAACATTATGCTAATTCAAAATCTAGATGTTGCGCAAAAAGCACAACAACAGCAACAATATGCACAGAACGGTAATGATAAATTGACAGAACATGAACAACCCAACTGACCATCTAAGGCATGAATTGCATCAAGTGCATCCCTCTTATCATCAAACTCAATAAATGCATATCCTGGTGGTCTGCGAGCAACCCAGACACTGCATTGAACATGACATTACAAAAATATAAGACTCACAACCAACAACACAAGTTATGAAAAATGTCTAGCACAAACAAAAAGCAGCGTATACTAAACATCAACAATTGAATTGTTCTTACAGAACATATCATTACCGTTACGCACAAAAAATGAACTCTCTGACTCAAAAATTCAAGGCTGCTAAAGCAAAATGAAATTTGCAAGCAGAGATATTCCCAAATTGAACAACCTTTTTGAAGAATTCTAACTTTCTTATTTAAAAACAGGAATTACCGATAAAAAATTATAATTTATGAACAACTACCCACTTAATTTCAGTTAGTAACTAGTAACTCAATCATTAACAACTATTTCATGACTGATTTTAATTATTCCTAAAGTGAAAATCTTTTTGAACAATTTCAGCTATTTTTTCCTTGAGAGAAGAGAATTACCTCCGGAGGACACCGTAAACACGAAATTCATCTTCGAGATCCCTCTCATTGACTCGAGGGTCCAAATTCCCAATATAAACCCTAGCCATTGTCCCAAAACCACAATCACCCAACACAAATCTGTTTTGAAAAATAAAAAAGCCAACAATTATCACATATATATAGAAATAAATAAATGAGTTAAATTATGTAACTAGTTGCGAAAGAAGATTAAGTGCAAAAAAAAATTAGGGTAAATAAAAAATTAGGCCAAATCTCACGGTTACCAGTTGCAGAGACAAGGAGTAGCGGCGTAGAAGAGTGGAATGAGATCAAAGATGACCTGCTAGTGAAAGGGTTCTAGAAATTTATGGATTATTGAGAGATAAGTGAGAAATCGCAATCGAGTAGCGAGGACTAAATTTATGATATGCGTATGCTTAAATTCTCATCGATGGTTGCGTTTTGGGCTCAAGGCCCATTATTAAAAACTGTATTGTTGTGGGGAGCAAAGGGAATTAATTACTAATACACCTCCGTTTTTTGCTAACATGCAATCCTCTACCTTTCTTTCATTTGAAAGAATGTTATTTCTTCCATATTAGACATCACTATCTCCACTTCAGATTAATGACTAAGCATTATTAATGTAATTTTTTTACACACACGCCCAGCACTAAAATGATTTCCCGTAGAGCTCTACAGGAAATCCTCTTTTCCAACAAATGATTTCCTGTAGAGCTCTCAAAATAAAACCATCTTCTCACTAAACCCTAAAATAGACGCCACAGCCCAAATTCAGAAACAGAAAATTGATTCATCGCTCTTCATGTGGTTTTCAGCAAGGGAAATGTTATCTCTGAAGAGATTGTGCAATAGAAGCAGAAGCACGAGGGTTTTCTTTCTCTTTCAGGTTCTCCCTTTCTCCCAGACAACTATTTTAGGGTTTTTCGTCTTCTTTTGTGTTGTTTTTGTCCTGCCAATTTTGGCTTTGGCGTATGGATAAATTTCATTATCCTAGAATTTTGGGGGTTGAGTTCCACTCCACTTTGTTAACATTGTATGATGTAAGATATTTATAACAGAAATCCATTTAAACATGCATACATCAACAACACATTTAAATCGCTATAGTGGAAGCATTAAAGAACAATACTAACCTCCAATCATTGCAATATCGGATTCGAACTTCACACCCAATAGAGAACAACTCAGATTCACAGTTCACACCAAAGGAAGAACTCTGTTCTTCTTTCCAAACCTTCACTCACTCAAAACTCGATGGTGTAATTTTTCTGAATAGGATGTGAGCCTTTAATGTGTAGAGACTAAAGGGTAATTCTAATTTTGTGATGGGCTAAATTTGAAATACCAATAGATAACCCTAGTTAGGGTTCTATAAATAAGGATGTTATGGTCCCCAGGTCACACGACAAAAACCAACACTTTTTCAGAGCCGTTCTTACCTGACATCCCATATTCAGGAAGATATAGAGAGAAAGCTAAAAAGTTCTCTTAGATAGAGTACGTGTTGACCTGGAAAGCCAAACCATATACCGAATCAACATCATAAGTTCAGGTACGCTTCCGCTTTGATATTTTCTAGTGATTAACATGAATGATTATGGCTTAAGAAGAACCATTTAGGATCAAACAGTAATTGCAATCAGTTGAAATATATAAAGAAAGTTCAAGATTTGACAAGAAATATTAGTGGTAGTTATCAAACAATGTTAGGACCCCAGATGAGAGTACAGACCCAAATAGGCAATTAGCTAAACGGTTGCTTATAAGAGGATGTGATGGAGGGAGGGAGGGAGGGAGGGAGGGAGAGAGAGAGAGAAAGAGAGGCCCAAATAGGCAATTAGCTAATCAGTTGCTTATATCCATGCCACTATATCTAAGTTGATGTCTTTTGTGGATTTTGATTCTCATCTTCACTTCAGCTTTTCTTCTTCTCTCATATGCCGTTATTGCTCCAAACTATTCCTCTTATGTCTTGCCTTTACACTAAATATTATAGATCACAAAAAATAATCTGTTATTCTTCATTTTTTAGCCATTAGAAGCAAAATTCTAGCCTATGACGTTATCAAACTAACCGTAAAGAGATTTCGAGTGTGATAGATAAATTTGAGCGCAGGCGGCTATGTCAGTTCAAGTGGACTAACACTTTGTTGGATGCGGGAAGAAATAGGAAAGAGAGAAATACGAAAGAGAGAGATAAAAGAGAAGAGAGATAGAAGAGAAATTCTATGTTGTTTGGATGGATATATTTAGGAAAGATAGAAATATTAAAAGTTCTCTTCTCTTCTTTGAATGAGTGTAAATACGAGTAGAAAGAAATAACTACAAATAGTAAAAGACAAGTTTATCCTTAATACTAGAATTTAAAAAATTTAATTATTTAATAACATACTAAAATAATAAAAAATTATGTTCTTTAACATGAAAAGTAATAATAATAATAATAATAATAATAATAATAATAATAATAAAGGTGTCACGTAGAAAAAAATGGAGTTGAAAAAATAAATGTAACAAAATTCATGAATAAAGAGAATAGTATAGGTCTGAAAATAATATGATAAAAAAAATTATACAATGTTGACGGAAAAAGAATTAATTAATGGTTGAAGCCAAAAGGTTATAACAGTATCCGATTTTTATTTATAAAAATGAAGTGTATCTTATAATGCCGTGAGTGGGGGGTAACGTGGGTATATTGTGGAAAAACTGTAAATATAGTCTTTTTCTCTCTCAAATCTCACCTCTTGGGAAGAGAACTGTTTTTGGTGGGACCCACCCCCTAAAACCTCTTTCTCTCTTTATTTCACCCCTCTTCCAAACTAGAGAAGTGTCTTATTTCTCTTCTATCTCTCTCTCTTTCTTATTTCTCTCTTCCCTAAATCTATCAAAACAAACACAGTGTAAGTGTTGGAATTTTGGAACTTGTGTGTGAATTGTAAAAAGTCCCACATTGGATAGACTAAGCACTTCTATAGTGTTTATAAGTGGGAATCTCATCTATTTAGAGGACAAACACAAAATGACCACCACGCGCGCGCTATGAGTGGTGTCCTTAATTTTTTTCGGAATTTTTTTTTATTTGATCGTTGGCAAAGCATTGACCATAAATATAATAAATAGAAAAAAATGAATGGCTTGATTATGTATTAACAGACAATCTTCAATAAAAGAGAAGGTTCCATCGGAACAATTATTTATTTTTATTTCAGGATACCAGGTCTCTTTTTTTTTTCAATTTTTAAAAAAAATGTGGGGATAAATGACAAAAAGATATTGGAAGTTGACGAACCAAGCAAAATTGTAACTGTTTCATTAATTCGCAACGGATTTTTTTTCCATTTATTTTTCACAGTTTTGTTTCTCATAGAGTCGTTGGCTCTTAACTCTCAAACCAACGGCTGCCTCTCCAACTCCTATAAAAGGAGTGCTTCTCCTCACTTGATACTCACACCAAACACTTGAAGATCAAGAGTTTTCTCTTCAAGTGTTTCTCTCTTCTCATTAAATTCTTTTCTTGTTATTTTGAAAGCTTGAAGCATTTCCAAGCTAGCTAAGAGTGGTTTTTATAACTATATTGATGGTGTATATCTTAGAGCGAATTTCACACGGTGCAGTGGAAATTCGTAATAGTTTGTCTGAGCTGTTTTATCCTAGGGACGTCGTGGTTGAGAGCCTTCTTGCACCTTGGAGCAGTGCCACGAAACATCTTAAAGAAAGCGACCTAGTCCACGACTCATCCCAGTAATCTCTTCGGCTTGATTTCGAAAAACATTGTTATTTAGGGGAAAGTTCTGGCTAGGAAAGACTTGGTACTTAAGCGTGTCTATTGTGATCCACCTCTCTTTCCTGAGAACCTACTCGGAATAACACTAAGTAGACAAAATATGATTGTTACACGATTTCTGGCTGGAACAAATTTTGTAGAAAAATGTTTTTAGCCAATGTACTTTTGTTATGGTGTTTGTTTTTGAATTACATTAGATTGTGTGTGTTAGATGCTTAGATGTGAATAGCTAATTACTAAAACTATATGAAACTTTGATCTGATTATTTATATCCACAAAAGTCGTGTATGTCTTCGTTATTTAATATTGAAATATAAAGTTGCTTTATTTGTGCATCACACGGTTTATCGTCTAGTTCATTTCTAAAAAAAGTATTTTGGGAGCAAAAATATTTTGTGCCAAGCAAGTGTGTATAAGAAAATGTGGGTGCGCAAAACGCAACCTACAAAAGAAATAATTGTTGGAGGCTATTGTGAGCACCTCCCCTTTTCTCCAATAGCACCCCACCCCCTTCCATTAATACTGCTATCCCTTTCTTTCTCTCTCCCCTACAGCCTCCCCTAGTGGCCGCCCAAACAGCCTCCCCCCAGAAACCCTATCTCTAGCCTGATTGTTGAAAGGGAGTGGATTCCTATGGAATTCGCGTGGTGCTCGTGCTCGATTGTAGGCGTACTAAATTAGGGTGAATTTGGGATTGGGTATTCGTCTAGTTAGGGTTTTTGCCGTTTAAGGGCTTCCCTAATTACTTCATATATTTTCTATTTCTGTTTGTGGACCTGGTCTCTCTGGCCCAAATCTATATCTACGTTGTATGTTTTTTTCTAGTTGGTTGTTTTAGCTTTTTAACTTCCTAGAACAAAAATCTTTTTGGTCTTATATCCTGAATATAAAAAATGCTTTACATTTTCAAAAAAAATTCTTTAAATTCCAAAAACAAGTTTATGAAAACATAAAAGTTGGATTCCTAAGACAAGTAAATAATTTTATCTTTTCAAATTTCTAGAAAAATGGTTTCGGATGAAGAGTTTCAAGAGAAGTCGGCCCGCACAAGAGAGGTATGATGATTGCATGCACATATAAAAAGGGCTTAAATATGTTTTTCATTCCTGCAAATATAGTGATTTTTTAAATAAGTTCTGCAAAAAATGTTTTTAAAACAAGCCCCTGCAAAATAACTTTTTTTATAAGGAAGCCCATCATTATCATCATCATCCAAACCTCCTATTGCCCAAAAAATTACGGAATCACAAGGAATTCAATCTCCTTAGGCATCACCATCGAAACCAATTCTCTCCTTCAACTTTAAAATAGAAGGTAGCACTGGCGCTAAGGAACTATAGATTGTAGCAGAGATATGGATTTAGGGTTAAGTGAATTAGAGAGTGATGTAATTTTCTAGGTGGTCCAGGTAGGTGTTTAAAATAAATAAAAATGAAAATAAATAACACATAGGATTTTTGTTAACCAACTCAGTCTTATTTATAACAGAACACTAACAGAAGGGTGTATTTAAAAAAAGTTATTTTGCAGGGACTTTGTTAAAAAAAAGAAAATTGTAGGGACTTATTTAAAAAATTGTTATATTTGCAAGGACGAAAAACATATTTGAGCCTATAAAAAATTTACATATTTTTGAACTCAATTATATTGTAGGAACTTATTTAAAAAATCGCTATATTATTTCTTGAACATTTCTACGAAATACCTGCATAATGAAGTATGGTTGAAGGTTTTTACAAAGCTTTTTTTACACTAGTGTATAGTCATTAAATTTCAAAAATTATAAAATTTAAATGTCTTCCAAGGGAAGAGTTACTCACTAGTTTCTTGCCAAAATTTGGCAAAAAAAAATAATGTATTTAGTTGCCTTCAAAGATCATTTTAAAAAATAAAATTACAGAAAAAAGGCAGGAACTTATTTCTAGTATTCAGGTTTGTTGACGTATAATGTGTATTGTGTAATAAATGTCAACCTTTTTCTATTGAGATGTTATGTAATAGTGGTGGTGTGTAGTACTACATCAGTGTTTATAAAATATTGCAATGCAGCTGTAGTTCTAGTTGCCACTAATCCTTTAAATCAAAGGATTCTGGTTGTGTAAAAAATGTATATTAGATAATAGTAATGTGTAAAAAATGTCAACTATTTTCTGTTGTTACTAATCCCTTAAATCAAAGGATTAATGTTTAACATACTTGTATACATGCTACTCTAATTGCCTAGTGAACAAGCTGTCATGTATCTGGTTTCTCCTGTTTCCATAATTCAATTAGGTTCAAATCTTTAATCTAAGAATTGGGAATAATAAAATACTCACTCAAATGGGAGAGGACAATAAAGGAAGCGAGGGAGGAGTTCATCTCCTATTTGTTTAACAGTCACTGCACTTCTTCTGTTCTTGGCTTTTTTTAGTAAGGAGCATAGCTCCCAATTTCCTATGTTTTCCAATACCAGAGTTTCTGGTTCCTATCAAAAACAAATTGTCACTAATACCAAAATAAAAAGACCAATTGTCACGTTTCATAAGAGTAGAAGTCACTCAAAATAGAGAACAGAAAAGGAAGTACTGATTGATTAGACTTCAGCAGAAGCAATTAGAAAGAGAGCAACCAAGTTACATAATTTTGCCCAAGTCAACCACTTAAATTTGACCCAAAAAAAAAACACTTAAATAACTAGTGTACAACACATCCTAGGTATCACAAGTTCTATGTCATGACTCGTCTTCAGCTTCAGCAGAAGCTATTTCTGAATCCAATTTATTTATTAACTGCTCGCTTACATGCTTAGCCACAGATATCATATCAAGAATGATACTTGGATCCAGCCCTGCGCCTCCTCGTTTCGTCATACCACAGATGTGGCCTTGTCTATTAATAGAGATGGAAACTGCTGAGTTCATTTGTGATTCCTCTTCAGATGTCGCATCCACAATATAGTGCCTCCCAATCTAGGATTACAGATTGTAAGAAATTCATGAAACGGTCAATTTGAGAACAAAAGATTGACAAGTATGTTACCTTAGTCAATGTAACTATAACAGGAATTCCAGATGTGTCAAACTGTAGGAACTCCTCGTCACTTACGTCAACTTCTGGTTTCTCATCACTTGATGCACCAGCAGCAACTTGGACTCTTGGAATACCAGTATTGCTCAAAGCAGCCTAAGAGAATATCAGGCATTAGCAGCATCAGGGCCTTTTCAGTTGATTCTAAAAATGTTTTAATTTCTACAAAAAAGTAACCATTATAGAAGTTTTATTTATTTTAGTCCTTGTATTTAACAAATGAACTGCATGTTTTTAGACGTTTTATTAAATATTAAGGACTAAAATAAATAAATAAAATTATAAGTATGGTTAGAACTTCAAAGCAAATACATGTGCAAGAACCTCTATTAAACTGATTTCAAGATAGTTTGGAACAACTACAAAGAAAAAGACTAGAAAGAAGTACGCATGGCAATAAGGCAGGTTGGGTCTGGGGCGGGGCTGTTGTCGACATCCCCAAACCCCACCCTACCCCTGATCAAAGCAAGTTTTCCCGTCAAACTCAAAGCAAGGTCGGGTGAATACCCGCAGGCTGGTTCTATATCCAAACCTAGAAAGACGTAGGAAATTTTCAATTGTACCTTAACAAAACAATAAGAAAAGACCACAAGTTTCCAATAACTTCAAACCATTTCCCAAAACTGCTATTTGAAGCAATGAAGGGAAGATCTTAGTTCTCATCTTTGAAACAGCCCAAATGTCATGTATGTAACATCAATGGCTCAAATATAGTGAATGAACAAGAAAATTCGAAAAAATAAACATTGTTGCGATTGTTGAATAGTCAAAAAAGGATGGGCTCGTAAGTCTGAAATGCTTATCTTTGTACGGCCAGCAAGCCAGTCTCGTCTTTTAAATCATTTATAGAAAATATAGTATTCAACATTCTTTTTAAGTTCTACCTTGATGGCAGCACCTAGAGCATCTAGCAAATTTCCATCTGAACCAACAACAAGCCCATCAATATAAAGATCCCAACATATTTTCCCTTCGACAACAAGAAGTGAGGAGAGATCAATTCCAGCACCTAGAAGGGGAAAAGGTGTAAGGCTCAACAGCAGTAAATATAAAATTAAAAAAGGGCAAAAACATGGAAGGGAAAGGATAATATAGTCAGCATAATCTTCACGCTAGGAGGAAGATAGACCTGCTCCACTTTTAGCACCCAAGAGACAACGTTGAAGAGCATGTGACAGTTCTGCTGACAACCAATCAGCCCCTCTACCCTATAGACATGCGAAAGATATAGAACACCAAATAAATCTCATTATATTGAAGCATTAAAAGCTATTTAAAAATAAATAATGACAAATAAGACAGCAATAATAAATAAAAACACCAGTGTTATTAATGGCAGATGGAAATTATGGCAGGAGGCCAAAAACCAGCCATATAAATACTGTGCCCTATTGCAGATTCATGGTGTATATAATAAAATTATAATATATATATATACACACACACTGACACACACATACATACAAAAAAATGCCAAAATCTACTGCAGAATATAATAAACAACAATAGAGGAGAATTGTAGAATTGAAGGACAGGAAAAAAAACAGAAAGAAAAGGGCACATAGGAAAGAGTAGAATAAAACAACAACATTGCGTATGATGGAGATGGAAAGAAATAAAACAAAATAAGTGAGAAACAGAACAGGGAGAGAACAAGAGCAGGTTGCAAGGAAAGAGAGCAAAGAACAGAAAAACGGAAAGAATGGGAGGTTGCTGATGGGGGTCGTGGAGATGCAAGACCAAGAGAGAAGTTCGCCAGAATTGGAGGTTGTTACTCTCCTGAGAAGTATGATGGCTGATAAAAATGAATGGCTGAAGTGAAATATGAGGCTGCTCGAAGTCTGACACCACTCCCTTAGGAAGTGCATGAGAATGGCAACTGCCAAGGCCCACCATGCCAGAGTATATATGGTGGCTTGTGAATAACCCTGATACTATACCACCATGGCACCACCATGATAACTTTTTGATAACACCGGAAAACACTATTATTGATTAGAAAATCTAACTTTTATCGATCCCTGCATTGTTTTATTTTATTCTTAAGGTTTTACAAATAGGAGACTGCACTCACGCCAAGAAGAGGGCAAGGGCCAAGTGGTAAACCAACCTAATGATGGGCTTTAAACTTGGAAGGTTTATATATATATATATATATACTGGATGGAAACAACAAAGGGACACATGGAGGAGAGAACAAGGAGAGTTACTTAATGAAATGAGAGAGAGAGAGAGAGAGAGAGAGAGAGAGAGAGAGAGAGAAGGGGACTGGGGGAGGGAATAGATCAGAACTTTGAAGTGAATTTATAACAGTTCTTTGAATTTGACCCCATTTAAAGACATTTATGGCTGACACCCTCCTCACTTATTCAAAGGTACTACTATTCCATCGATGGTTGAGGAGATTAATTTGATGACTTAAGAATGGGACCAGCTTCCTCATGACTTAAAAGGAAATTTGTGGAAGGCCCAGAATCAAATGTCTTGAGCATATCAATCCAGACGCTCAATTACATTAGTTACTAGTGATTGGATCTATTTGAAATTACAACCATATAGGCTGAGATCTCTAGCTAAAATGAGGAATGAAGAGTTGACTGTTGAGTCCTCCTTTATAGGGGCCATATCAGATTATTACGCAAATTGAACCTGGGATCTCCTTCTTGCACTCCTTTAGTGCACTCCTTCGATATCCCTTAGCTCACCAACGAGGGGGGTTAGTTGATGAAATGAGAGACAGATAAAGGGATAACAGCTGGCAAAGGTAGCTATTTTGGAGAGTGGGGAGGATCAGAATTTTGGCCATTGTGGCTTTAGTCTCAGTTCTCAGGGGACTGAGAGATACCCACTGTCTGTGGAAATTCCTCCCCTTTAATAAATAAAAGAGCATTCCAGCTGAGTGAGTGAGCAAAGTTTTATCCATTGATTTATTTGTTTTGCCATCAAAGATTGCAATACTTCAATAATATGAAGAAAGACAGAATATCTGGATGAGTTCACTAAACAAAGAGGAGGAAGATGAGCAACAGAATACGCAACCTCAAAAGCTGGCTCTGCAGTCGAACTACAATCAATATGAATAGAGACTTTCCCTTTGTCAGGTTGCAATAGGCTTGGCCTTCCAAGTTCAGCCTGCACTTGTGAAGCAAATAAATAGCACGGTAAAGAATAATTGTAATTTGAAAAAGTTATTCATAATATTAAACAAAAGGGTGACACAAGTCATGAAAGGCGGGATCAGACCCAACATTTTAACAAACCTTCACACTGGCAATGACATCTGTATCACCCATTCTGACTCTTGCCGAACCATTTGCCTATCACGAAATTCATCAAATGCACAAATGAAAACTATCTAAAGAGAGAAAATTGGATGGGGTCAAATCATTTGGATACCTTTGCAAGTACAAAGTCATCAAAGCATTACCTGAGGGATGACTCCTGTTTCAACATGGATTGGTCGATAAGTTAATCTCTTTCTACCATCACAGCGAAGATCCTGAGCTATGCCACCTTCGATGAAACGTTTTTCTCCTAGAGATAAGCCCACCATTCCTGCAACTGCATAAGTTTCGAGAAACTTTATGACTAAAGGAAAAGTGGCAACTACTACGTATAAAGTATAGAAGTCAATCCTAGATAGTGTTACATGGAGCAACCAACCAAAAGAATAATGGGATGGCCACTACACAAAAAAATTACGTATATGGTTGTCTGGTAGCAATATGGAGGAGTCGACCCCAAAAATGCTATAATGGAATGACCACTATAATGAAGATTATGGATACAAGATAAATAATTCATAACATAAATGCTCAAAATTAAAAGTGTATCCAGAATTGAAGACATTCATGGTTAATAATCAAATGTTACAGTCTAGACTCTAGACAAATAATCACCAAGGATTAATTAGCAAGTCAACGAGAATAAAAAAACAAAGACCATAAAGATATAAACAAAAAAATGCAGATGAATAGAAAAGATAATGAATTAAAAGGGAAAAAACAACAATAAGGAAACAATTTAGATTTAAACAGATAGAGAATGTGTGAATCAGCAGAGGGTAAATGGCAATCTGTGGGTTGCTAAAAAGCACCAGGCTAGACTAGATAAAATGCCAGAAAGAAGTCGGTTAAACAAGTGGTCCCAGCGAGGAAACTACAGAGCCAACAGGTCAGTGAACAAGTGGGCTACTGGAAATGATCATATTATTATATTTTACGATGGACAAAATAAAGTTTCAGATCCGTTGTTTGGGGATTGCATAGAAAAGTAAGAGTTATAACTTCATTCTTATATTACAGTATTACCATTATTTGCACAGAAAATTCAAGTATTTAACTATAAATAACCTTATTTTCCCCAATCTAATTACCTCAATTTTAATAAATTCTGTGCTTTGTTAGATTGTACCCCAGGGCAAGAGAATATAACCGAGGGATGTATTTTTGTACAGAAATTGTATCCACCCTTCACTTCATTTAAAATGCATCATGATCTAACCCACTGATTTTCAACGGTACCTTTACTTTAGAGACAATCTCACTTCTGAAGAGCTTTTTAGTTATTATTTTTTGTTTGATATTTCATATTATTTTATTGCATATACCTTGTTTTTGGACTCACAGCTTGACATTTTCATTCCTAGAAGGTTCCAACATTTAGCAATTAGCCCCAAAATTATGAGCAGAACAAAGATCTTAGGCAGAAGCAGACATTCAAACTCGGTCATCTACTACAGAAACATAACAAAGCACAGAGAAGAAAGCAGTCAGAGGTAATTAAAAAGTCATGACCTGCGGGCTGCAGTGTATTTGATGTTGCATAAAGAAAACACTTCTCTCACACTTGATGTTCCATTTTCAATTAGTCTTCCTCTCAAAATTTAATACTAAATTATCCCTAGTGGACAGTCAACAAAATTGTTACATCATAATAAAGTGAAACTGAAAACTTATTTTACTGGAAACAGAAGCAACAGATCATTTCAACCAGTAAAAAAATACTGCTTGTGTTTCCATTAAAATACATTTTTCCTGATTTCACATTATCTCATTTATCTAACAGTAAAACCTGGCGTACAAACATTTTATTCATTAAGACAAATAAATATCAAATGAAGCACCCAATACATGCTCAATTTCAGTCGCCATTGGCAACCAAAAACTGATGAGTAATTCACACCCTACTATAGTATTAGATATTGCAATGCAATATCTGATCTGATCAAAGGCAAATCCCATGTATGAAATACGTGTTTCCCCTATACCTAAGCCTCCTATTGGCTGCTCCAACACACCACATATGGCCCTGCAAGTCCAAATTCCCTTTCATTTCAGCCGTTTCCCATACAAACTTGAAAAGCCCAAGTGCTCGATCCAACTGCTTCACACCACGCCCGACCATCCTCTCACTGTCTGAAGTCAAAATTCTTCCCATAAACAAGCAAAACCCGTTGGCTTTTTCATTTCCACACAAATCTACTTCAATATCAGTAACTGTTCCATAGAGGTAATACTGTAACAGAGTGAATAAGCAACGAGATGAGTAACCCAATGTTTTAGAAAGCTTCTTTTGCATTAGGCTTTCAAGATATCGAGCTTCCTTGTATCCAATACTGTTATCAATCAAAATATCTTTGATGTGTAAAAGTCCCTCCCTCATGACCTCTGCCTTTGCCACATGCAACATTAGTCTCGTTTCACTTTTACAGCATTCAATCAGCTCATTGAACATCACAAGAACATCTTGCCATTTCTGGGAATCAGAAGATTTAACAATTTTAGAAGGTGAAAGTTTCATCCATGAAGAAGAGTCGATGTCAGAAAAACAGGCAGTTTCAGTCAGAAACTTCAAGCAGCTGTGAATTATTTGCCGACCCAATATAGTACCTTTGTCTGAGCCCTTGGAACCCAAAGAATCCAAATCAACTGCAAAATTATTCAGAGTATCTTTAAGTGCACCAGTCCATATATGGTGCTGGGTAACCTGTGGGCAAGTTCTGAAACGAACTACCTTCCTTTGTTGAGCAGATACAGTGATAATATTGCTCACCTTGGTTAGGGAATCAATCACCATAGATTCCCTTTCAATTGCTTTACTGAAGGGGGTAAACGAATCATGTGTGTTTGTAGCGGAGGAGGCCAAAAGATGTCTCATTTTGTGCTGAACAAATGGAGAACCAATAAACACCCGAACAAGAGACTTGAACGCACGCATTTCATGCTCCATTTGATCATCAAAAATGGGTGAATTACTATTTACATCAACAAGTCTTCCATTATTTGTATCCACATTTGCTAGCAAATGGGTCAACTTTATTAACTTTGGAAACTCATTCTGATGATACCATTGTGAGTTGGAAGCATCTTGTGAAGAGTGACAGAGCATTGAATTCATATAAAAAGCTGCGGATTTGTTGGTTCGAAAATGGTTTCTACTGTAAAGCAGCTTCCAAAATCTACAAGCCATTACTACCTGGTATGGCAAAATGCTGCAACTAAATGTCACCTTCCAAGCAAATCCTAGTTTCCAGACTATGAAAACAAAGTAAAACAATCTCCAAAATGTAAACAAACATATTATGAGCCTAATGTCTTAAAAAAAGTGATTGTTCGGTTTTCTTCCAGCCATGTTGTCAAACATACATTGCATTTTCCCTAAGAAAATAATCCAATTACCCAGTCACAATGTGTTAACAATGTAAGTTATCTTCAGAAACAGGAAAAACAAGCTTTGGCAAACTGCCACAACTAATATGTTACGGTGAACGCCGTTTACTGAAGGTTGGTTGTGGCCGCAAAACCTTTACCTTGCGGCCGTGAAACGTGACTCTATTTCACTCCTCGATTTCGGTCTGTATCGGTACCAGGCATATCGAAACGAAGTTTAAAAACTAATAAGTAGCATATGGAAATTCACAGTAGAATATCAAAGTATAGAAAACCTAATAATAAACTTAAAGCACAGAAGAAGAGAGATAGAGAAAACAGAAGCTGGAGTTAAAAGAAGAAGATAATGGAAACTCACCGGGAAGAATAAAAGGTTGATGGCGGCGGTATCTGGTTCTGCAACTGGACGAAGAAGATGAAGCTGCGCGAGAAAAAAAGAAGGGAGTGGTACTTGTTTTTGTTTCTACTTTCAAGGGGATTTATATCCCCACCACCTTATTTCATTTTCCCACCCCTTCCATAGCTAACGGCCTAACGGGTTCGATTGAAATTTTACAAGAGATTTTTATTTTTATGATTATAAAGTCTACCGGTATTGGATGAACAGTGTTCAATGAACACTTTTAAGTAATATAAAATAATAAAAAGTCTTATGGTATTTAACAAAGACTTAGGATTTTTTAAAATGGAATCCATATCTCGTGATATTCAACCAATACTTTTTATAAGTTACAAAAAGTGTTATGGTATTGAAAAACATTCAAATTTCGACGGATTGTGTTTTAAAAAGAATTTTAATGGATTTTCTTGAATTTTGAGTTTTTAGGAATAAAAAGTTTTACACCGATGGAGAACAGGGTGGCGGCGAGAATGGACTGTGTTGTGTGATGTCTGTGTGTGCTGAAGAGAGAAGACTCGCGTGTGTGAAGCCCCTGCCTGCGACTTCGGCCTTCGTTGGGGTTTGATACGACAACTTGTTTCAGTCTGCTACTTTTGTTTTCGGGTTTCAGTCGCGGGCTTTGCCTTTCAAACTCTTTCTTTTTCTTTTTATCAATCAATAGGGTGCTTCTAGAGTAAGGGAACAAATCAAATCTCTCTGTAGGATGTAGTATAAAATTCATCAATGATTGAGATTTAATATTTGTTGATTCAATCTTAGTCATTCATAGCATTTTACACAATATCGTACAGTTAATTTTAGTGGTTCACCGGTAAGGCATTTGATTTACTACCTCTCGCCCTAAAAGCACCATTATGAATGAATGAATTTGCCTTTCAAAAATTTTGAAAAAAAAAAGTAGACTTTTGCTATAATATATGAAATATATAAAATAATATCCCGAATATAAAAAATAAATCAAATTTATACATATATAATACTTTTTAGTTTTTTTATTTATAGTTGTGGTTATTTACTAAATTACTTAATACAACTAACTAATATTTATAGTTTTAATTATTTAAAGTCTTAGTTGTTTATACTTGTATTTTTAGATTCTATATCTTGATTCTAGACTTACAATCAGTTACAATTAGACTCTCCCGATATTTCTTGTCAAAAAAGAAAAGACTTCCAATCTAAAAATAAAAATTGTCGATGACCCACTTGGCCGGCAAGTCCTGCAGGCTATCGCTTCAACCCTCGCAAGGTTGAGATGGCACTCGTTAGAGATGGCAAAAATATCCAACTCACGAATAACTGCTGGGGAATACTTATAATGGTGTTAACTTTGGAAATTGCACAACGGTGGTTTTCATCTGCACGCAATGGTTGACGGCTTCACGCCGGTAGGTATCCCTGCAAAGACACTCTGATGTCTAAACCGGTATAGGGCTTAAGAAAAATAAGAGGAGAGAAATATGAGTTTTTTAGGTCAAAAATGGGGTTAGCAATTCTGCAAGTAAAGACCCTTATTTATAATAGTGTTGTTCAGCAAACCCAAAGTGCAATGATGCAAACCATAGTTGTAGCAGTTTGCGCTAATTTACGCATAATTACCTGGTCTCGCACCTATATAGGGAGGATCAGACCTTCCCTTTTCTTCTTCTTTACGAGTTCACTGAGTCGTTTTACCAAATTCCTACACAATCCCAGAATCTTTGCTCTTGGCTATCAAGTTACAAGCTTTTTGCTCTTTCGGGTTAGTCTCTTCTATCCCTCTAATTTATTCAATTTTGTTTCTGTTATTGGAGTTTGAACCCACTCCCCTTAAGGTTGTGTCGTTGGAGTACGTGATGGATTTGTCTTCTTCCTCTTTTTTCTTTCTCCTCTATGATGCGTTCTCTTCTCCTTCAACCTGAGGGGATCATTGAAAAGGAAGTTTCACTAGCGCCTGCAGGCGGTGGTGAAACAGAAAAATATAGACTTGATCGAGGAATGGAGGATCTCGTGCTCAAAATATGGTGAGGTTCCCATGGCTTTCTCGGGAGAGACTATTTTGTCGCTCCACAAGCTGAAGAAAGATTAGGCCATAACCCCCCCTGTTCCTGCAGGGTGCACTCCGACATTGACACAGAGTCTTGCTATCGGACGATGGAGGATGTTCGAGCTCTTAAGAGATTGGTCCCCTATATCTGACGAGAGCCCACATTATGAGCATAAAGTTTGGGTCAATTTCTGCCAGCCCAAGTACAGAGTTTTTCGCACTAGCGTCTTCTTGATACAACTGACTACGTCTATTTTTATGACTTATTGCTTAGCAAGATCAAGATCTAGTGACACTTTACTATCTTCGAGCAAGAGGTCCTCAAGTAATGAGATCTAACATGATCTCCATTGGTGGATCTAGAATTTTAGTCGAAATCGAATTGATTCTCACATCTCTTCAAGAACAAATGAGATCTCACTTTCAAGTAGTTATTATTATTGACAAACTTTCTCCTGCTTGGAAGGATTTCAAAAATTCTCTCAAGCAGAAAACCAAGGTGTTTTCTTTAGAAAGTCTGATCACCTGACTCCGAATTGAGCAGGAATCTCGGAAACAAGATCAGAAAGATGAAGTCTTGTTTGTTTCAAACAACAAGAAAATAGGAGCGGTGCCAAACCTTTCAAGAATCAGAATTGTAATCAGATTCAAAGGAACTGCAACAAGAATGGGAACCCTCCAAAGTCCCCAAATCCTAAGCCTCAACCACCACAACCTAAGAATGATGTTGCTCTTCCATTCATGTGTTTCAATTGTGGGAGACCAAGTCATATGGCACGCAAGTGTAGGAAAAGGCCTAATCCTGCTCCACATGCTAACCCGATTGAAGAGCATTTTACTACTATGATTTCTGAAATCAACCTTGTTGGTGGATCTGAAGGATGGTGGTTGGACACTGTCTCATCTATCCATGCGTGCAATGACCATGCTATGTTCAAAACATACACGACTGCTAAGAATAAGAAAGTGTTGTCGGCCGATGCTCACACCACTAATATTGCAAGTATTAGAGATGTGGAACTGAAATTCACTTCTTGAAAGATTTTGATCCTGAAAGATGTGAAACACACTCCAGAGATAAGGAAGAATCTAGTTTCTGATTTTCTTTCTGAATAAGGCAGTGTTCACTCAGACTATTGAGGGATTCGTATACTTTGACTAAAAATAGTATTTTTGTTGGGAAAAGGGCACGTCACTGATGGCATGTTCAAACTTAATATTGATATGAATAAAATTTCTCCTTCTGCTTATATGCTGTGTGATTTTAATATTTGGCATGCTCGTTATTGTCAAGTTATAGACACATTATTGCTAATATGAGCAACTTTTGATTAATTTCTAAACTAACGTTAAATGTTTTACAAAAATGCGAATTTTGCAGTCAAGCTAAAATAACAAAAACATCGCATAAATCAATAATGAGAGAATTTGGGCCATTAGATTTAATTCATTCTGATATATGCGAGTTAGACGGAACTTTAACCAGAAATGGCAAATGTTATTTTATCACTTTTATTGACAATTGTTCAGACTAGGGGTGGACAATAATTATTACCCGCCCGAGACCCGATGTATCCGCAGTTAAAACTGCTTCCGCGGGCGGGTCGGTTTGTTGTTCGGATTCTCTGTTGAAAAAAGTAGAGTCCAGGCGGATAATGACAGTCGGTTTCGGATTTTAAGATCCCAACTCACTGATAACCGAGACCGACCGCTTGTGGCTGATTTATTAATTTGAAAGCCGATAATGTATCATCACAACTTGAACGTGTAACTATAGCAAGCCATTCCTTCACCTTTATACCACTTTACTTTTACTGACTTTAGTAGACTTGACTTGTATTTTTATTTTTATAGTATTATATTACTAGTGTCTAGTTTATTTTGCACTCTAACCTTTAGTAAACTCATTTGCCAAACATAGCTGTCCTCACCTCTTTCGATCAACCCTCCCTCTTCTTCTCTATGCCAAAACCTAGCCGTCCAACTCCAACTCTCCATATCCTCTTCCTCCAAGCCAAAATCTATTATTCACCTCCTCATGGTGGCTGAACCATCAACAACAAGAATTATTTGGCCTTTTTAGACTACATTAGAGCTCTGTTTCTTTATACTGCTCCTCTGTTTCTTATCCAGTTTTTAGTATTGATTTTTTCAGATGTATTTGTTTGAAATTTCTGGGTTTGCATATAAGTTTACTGTTAATTTCAGAACCGCATCAATCCGTCCGTTTAACCGCAAAACCGCCAAACCCGCTGCTGCCGAAACCGATACCTCAGATGGTCGGAGATGGGTGACATATTACCCTCTTCGGTTTTGGTTGGATTGAGTATTTTGAAACCGAATCCGACTTGACCGACCGATTGTCCAGCCCTAGTTCAGACTACACCGTTGTATACCTTATGAAAAATAAAACTGAAGCGAAGCGTTTGACCTGTTCAAAGTTTTTGTAACAGAAGTTGAAAATCAATTTGGTAAAAAGATAAAGTGTTTTCGATGTGATAGAGGAACTAGGTATGATTCCCAGTTATTTAATGACTTTTATAAGTCAAATGGAATAATACATGAAATGACTGCACCATATTCTCCCGAAGTGAATGGTAAAGCAGAAAGAAAGAGTAGAACTTTACCGAATTAGTAGTTGCTATTATGCTTTATTCTAGCGCTGCATCTCACTGGTGGGGGAAATTTTGTTGACCGTATGTTATGTCCTGAATAGAGTTCCAAAGTCTGAGAGCAAAATTTCTCCTTATGAAATCATAAAGAAAAGACAACCAAATGTGTCTTATTTTCGAATTTGGGGTTGCTTGGCCTATGTCAGGATTTCAGACCCAAAAAGAGTTAAACTCGCTAGTAGAGCCTATGAATGCGTATTCATTGGGTATGCAGTAAACAGTAACGCTTACAGGTTTTATGACCTTAAAGCTAAAGTGATCACAGAGTCAATTGATGTTGACTTTTATGAAAGTGAATTCCCTTTTAAATCAAGAAATAGTGGGGCACCGGAACTAGTCAAGTTTCTGTGCCTAGGAACATTGAAAACAACGAACAAAGGGAATTAGAACCTCGAAGAGGTAAGATAGAACGTGTTGCTAAGGACTATGAACCTGATTATAAGGAATATACATTAGAAGAGGATCCAACTAGCATTCAAGAAGCATTGTCTTCTTTGGATGTCGATTTGTGGCAAGAAGCCATCCATGACGAGATGGGTTCTCTAGAGTCTAACAAGACATGACACTTAGTGGACTTGCCTCCTGGTTGCAAACCAATTGGTTGTAAATGGATTTTGAAAAAGAAACTAAAACCCGATAACCCTGTTGATAAATACAAGGCTCGCCTTGTAGCGAAAAGTTTCTGACAAAAAGAAAATATAGATTTCTTCAACACATATTCACCTGTAACTAGAACTACATCCATAAGGGTACTAATTTCGTTGGCCACTATTTATAATTTTTTTTGACTGGATGTGTTGGCCGCTATTTATAATTTGTAGTAAAATTAAGCTCAGAAAAGTGCTTATGCGCAAAATCACTTCTAGAACTGAAATCTTGAATTAGAAGTTCAAAAAACATTCAATCTCAACAATGGTGATTTTGCTATAAGCACCAAATTGAATGATTCTCGAGCCTAAAATGCTCAAAATTCAACAAGGAATCAGAATATGCCAAGTTTTTTTTGAAAAGCGCGTAAAACGCGAACACTCTCAAAAAACAATTTGCATATATAAGATGTGTTTTGGCTCTTATTTGCTCATTTCTCAACCAAATTGCGTCAAACCAATTGCGTTTAACTCGTATTGAGTGCAGAAATTTAACTAAAGCAAAAGGTTTCGACGAAAACTAAGCAAATTTCGAGAACGATGTGAAGAATAGAAACGCAAATGAAAGTTTCTGTTTTTCACATCGTTCTCGAATTTGCATCATTTTTGTTTAAACCTTTTACTATAGTTCAATTTTTGCACTCAATACGAGTTGAACACAAATGGTTTGACACAAATTGGTTGAGAAATGATCAAATAAGAGCAAAAACGCGTTTTATAGATGAAAATTGCTTTTTGATAGTGTTTGCGTTTTACACGCTTTTCTGAACAAAATATTTGCCATCTCTTGATTCCTAGTTGAATTTTGAGTATTTTAGGTTCAAATTCAAGATTTCGGTTCCAGAAGTGATTTTGCGCGTAAGCACTTTTTTGAGCTTAATTTTGGTTCCATTGAATTCCTTGCGAAATTGTATTCCAGTTAGAGTTCAGTTTCATTCAATTTGGTTGTGTATTGCATGAGTTATTCAAGGAACAAGAAATCAAAGTATTATTGATGTTCTTGAGCACATTCATAGTGTTCTTCATTTTTCTGTATTTTTGTTTAAAGGGACCAAACCGAAACAAAAATGAAAGATAAAAGACCAAAGTGAGAGAGAAAAAGATAAATGACTAAACTGACACAGAAATGAAAAATAAATGACCAAATCGAGAAAGAAAAAAGCTAAATAACCAAAAGCGCAATTTAGCCTATGTTTTAATTATCCGTATGGCGACAAAAGGAGTAGCGTAATAGAGGCACGCCCGGTGCCACATAGTGGCCTTATACAAGGACAAAAAGGTTCACATAATATTTTGAAAGTAAATTCTTCCATACCCATCTTATAATGGAAGGGTATCATACTTAGATTATTTGTCTTAATTTAATTGGGTCATGTGTCAGCTGTATTCCATATTACTTTTAAGATGTATTTTTTAGAATATACCCAAATCTTTAGAGAAATTACGTTAGAACCTAATTCTTCATACAAATCACACCAAAACCCTATATGTTTCAAATCAAGTTTTGGAACCCGTAAAACAAAACTGTCGTCTCTTTCAACCTCTCTCTTCTTCTTTCTCTCCCTCTTTTTTCACAGTCCAAAACGAAAACAAATCCCAACTTCGAAAACGAAATGCAAAACGAAATCTAACCTTGAAAAGAAGCAGCAGCCGATGACGAAAGGGCGACAACGACGGCGCAACGGTGTGACGACGCGGCGGGGAATCCTAGTCAAAGAGATGATGAAAGACTTTTTTTTGCAAGACTGTTTTTAGCCGCAACACAACTCTCAAAAGAGAGAAACAGAAAAAACGCAGTGAGAAAAGAGGGAGAGGAAGAAGAAGAGAGAGATCGAAAAAGACGACGGTTTGATTTTACTGGGTTACAAAACTTGATTTTGAAACATATAGGGTTTTGGTGTGATTTGTATGAATAATTAGACTCTAACATAATTACTCTAAAGATTTGGGTATATTTTAAAAAACACGTCTTAAAAGTGATATGGAATACATCTGACACGTGACCCAATTAAATTAAGACAAATAATATAGGTATCATACCCTTCCATTATAAAATGGGTACGGGAGCAATCACCTATTTTGAAAGGGAGTGTATTTAATAATAAAGTAATAAATATATTTCACCAAAACGATATGTTTAATATTGTGCCAATAATAACAATAATAGTAATTAATAATGTTGGTCAAAAAAAGTAATTAATAATAACAATATGTACACTTCCATTTTCATTTTTATTAGATTTTAAATAATTTTTAAATTATTAGTCAACTCTTTTTTTTTGGTACAAATTATTAGTCAATTCTATTTTTTTAGAAAATTAGTCAATTCTAATCAAATAATAATAATAATAATAATAATAATAATAATAATAATATTTTACACAAAGATAACATTTTATATTCATGTATTTTTATCTTCTGATGCAAGAAGAAGACATTCTGCCAATAATAATAATGACATAAAGTCACGTGATTCTCAATCATACAACTTATAAAATGAGAGAATTCAAATCAACAATTTTCCCTTTTCAATTTTAATTGAAAAAATCCCAATTGGATACTTGTCTTGTTTCCATGTATGTTTCAATCGTGACATCAACTGTGCTATTATTATCTTCTCTACTTCACACTCCAATGGTTCAATATTTTTGTTAGAAATAAAAAAGGGATGAACTTTTATCTCAAAAATCATCAAAACTTGTTGATAAAATTCCACACTTTCAAAAGCTAATCCATCCAAATATTGTGAAATTAGGTTTTTGAATTATTTGTTGTTGTTGTTGTTGTTGGTAGTGGTAGTGAGAATGAAGGTGGATGGGATTGAAGAGAGTAGTGTGAGGTTGTTGGATAGAAACAGCAGTAGCAGTGAATCTAGGTGGGTTGATGGAAGTGAAGTGGATTGGGATGAAGCTCCTCCATGGTCTAAACATCACCATGGAAATGGAAGTGATAGTGGAGAAGGGTATGGTTCAAGTTCAATTAGGAGGAGGCTTGTTAAGAAGCCTAAGAGGGTTGACTCTTTTGATGTTGAAGCCATGGAGATTGCTGGAACTCATGGTCACCACTCTGAGGTATGTATGAATTATTATTAGTCAGTTTTTTTTTATCATTTATTCATTTATTAGGGATAAAAAAATCGAGAAAACTTAGGTGCAATTCCATAGTTCTATAGGTGTTGTTCCATAGGCGAGAAAACTTAGGTGCAATTCCGGAGTTTTATAGGTGTTGTTGACTTGTTGGATAGGTGCTGTTGGTGTTGTTTTTCAATTACACTATTATGATACCTAAATAATATGAATAAACTGTTCACGTGTCGTGTAGTGATTGAAACATGGCAGTGGCACTAACACCACTTATAGAACTGCACTTAAATTTTCTCCACAAAAAGTACCTAGCTTGAATCATACTTTAAATCAGTGTTTTAAAAACTGAACAAAACCAGACGATGCAACCGGCTGAACCTTGAGTCGGCCGTGTCCACAGTTCCGTTATTTGGATGGTTTGGCACAGTTTCATGTCGATTCGAGCGATTCAAAGCAATTGAACCATTCAACCAAAAAAAAAAGAAGAGAAGCAATTGAGACATGACTTGCGTGTAATATTATTTAATGATCAATCTGTGCTGTTTTTTTATTGAATAATTGAATTAGTACTAGAATTTATGCTTGGTGAGACCAATTGTACTTCCAGTAATAAGCAATAAGTAATAATTGTGGCATTCATGGAGCATTGCAATGCAGAGGTTTTATCATGTTCATGCCAACTTCACCAATTCTAATGGTTACTCAACATTGTTATCTTCAACTTCACTATTTATTTAACTGTGCATATAGAGCCACCTCAATCTTTTTAATGTGTTTATGTGAATCAGGACCCTTCACTTTGGCCCACTATTGTGTTAGCATTTAAGACTCTTGGTGTGGTATATGGTGACATGGGAACAAGTCCTCTATATGTTTTTGCTGATGTCTTCAGCAAAGTTCCAATTGGATCAGATGATGATGTCTTGGGAGCATTATCATTAGTAATGTACACAATAGCACTTATTCCATTAGCCAAATATGTCTTTATAGTCCTCAAAGCTAATGATAATGGAGAAGGTAACAATACCATATTCATTTTCCCACTAAGTTATTTATATTTATCTTGGTACATTTCAAGCATGTTGTAAATCATAATTTTGATATGTTAATGGCTTGACTGCAGGAGGAACATTTGCGCTATACTCGTTGATTTGCAGGTATGCAAATGTGAATCTGCTTCCGAATCGCCAACAAGCTGATGAACATATTTCTAGTTATAAGCTCAAACTGCCTACTCCAGAACTTGAAAGGGCTTTAAAAGTAAAGGAGACTTTGGAAAGAACAACAACTTTGAAAAACATGTTGTTAGTGTTGGTTCTGCTTGGAACTTCCATGATTATTGGAGATGGTATTCTAACTCCAGCAATATCAGGTACATAAACAAGCTACTCTTTGACATAAATTTCTCTTTCAAGTTTTTGATTTTATTATTTGACCAATGCTGGTTGAATTGGTACTTTGCTTCCACTATCCATTTCAGATAACATACCATTATTTCTCCTTCTTGGAGTTATTATTATTTGGTTATCACTTTGTATTAGTAAGACTGATGTTGAGAAAAAATTGCTTTTTGGGCAACTAAAGTATAACCATAGTGCTTCTTTGTTGCAGTGATGTCTGCCATAAGTGGTTTACAGGATCAAATAAATGGATTTGGTACAGGTAGGTAAAGTTTCCCTTTCTTTCCAAAAAGTTCACATATATTTTGGACAAAGAGCTCATATAAGTATTTTGTTATGTTATGGAACTATGGAAATCAACATATTAGTATTTTGCACAACAAAACTTAGATAAGTAATTCATGTTTTAACTTGCAGGTGAAGTGGTTTGTGTATCTATTGTTGTTCTAGTGGCTTTGTTCAGCATACAAAGATTTGGTACCAGTAAAGTGGGATTCATGTTTGCGCCTATAATTGCTTTATGGTTCTTCGCTCTGGGTTCTATTGGTATATATAATATACTCAAATATGATATTACTGTTCTGAGAGCATTCAACCCAGCTTATATCTACTATTTCTTCAAGAATAATGGCAAAGGTGCATGGTCAGCTCTTGGTGGTTGTGTTTTGTGCATTACAGGTAATACTTTTTCTCATTTTCATGCTTCAAACTCTGATCACTGTAATTAATTAGGATTCCTCTTACTATCAACATAGAGTTTAGTCTTCTGAAAATTGCATAACTTGTCTGTACATTCCCCTTCAGGTGCAGAAGCAATGTTTGCAGATCTCGGTCATTTTTCTGTACCGGCGATACAGGTTTGCGAAAAGCAACCATTAAATTTGTGTTAAAAATTCTTCTTTAATTATTTAAATTTACTTTCTCTTATATCTCTTGCTTATACAGATTGCCTTCACTTGTGTGGTATTTCCTTGTCTCCTCCTAGCTTATATGGGCCAAGGTGCTTACTTAATCAAAAACCCCGCGGCTTATTCAAGCGTGTTCTACAAATCAGTTCCAGGTTATATTTTCTAACATAATGATTGCTTGTGTGTATACTATACATATAAATTATAATCACTCCTTAAAACTATATTAAGAGGTATTTGTTTTGTATAGTAATCGATTTTGATCCTACTTGTTGTGCTTTATGTGAAACAGAAAGTCTCTTCTGGCCAGTGTTTGTGATAGCTACCCTTGCTGCTATGATTGCCAGCCAAGCAATGATATCTGCTACATTTTCATGTGTAAAGCAATCTATGGCTTTGGGATGCTTCCCCAGGCTCAAGATAGTTCATACCTCAAGAAAGTTCATGGGCCAAATTTACATCCCTGTAATTAATTGGTTTCTGATGATCATGTGCATAGTTGTCGTTTCCATCTTCCAAAGCACTACTGATATCGCAAATGCATATGGTAAAGTGTCCACCATTTCAGTTTCCTGGAATGTTGGTTTTTTCTTTATATGAAAAGATTGACTGTATCAGAATTTTACCTTGTTTTAATGTGATTTTGTTGAGTATGGCTCATAGGTAGTATCTATAGGGCTGGGGGCGCGGGGGAGCAGAGCTAGCATAGTGTAGCGAAGCTCCCTCCCACGGTATGATTCAGGGGTATTGTAATCTGGATCGAGATACTATAAATACCATTTGAAAAACTGAAACCCTAATTGTTTTTGAAATAAGATGTAACTACAACTGCTTTGTAGTCGCAGGTGTAGGCATATTTGGCTAAAATGCGCGATCAAGATCGTGTTCTTGTTCTTGCGTTTTTCGTTTCTTTATTTATTCTTTTACTAGTTGCTGTTCTAACAGATTCATATCATTGTTGCAGGCATTGCTGAAGTTGGTGTCATGATGGTTAGCACAATCTTGGTAACACTAGTAATGCTTCTAATTTGGCAAACTAACTTGGTTTTAGCATTTTGTTTCCCACTTGTATTTGGTTCTGTTGAGCTCATTTACATGTCGTCTGTCCTATCAAAAATCTTTGAGGGCGGTTGGCTTCCACTTGCCTTCGCTACCTTTTTCCTCTCCATGATGTACACTTGGAACTATGGGAGTGTACTGAAGTACCGACGCGAAGTCCGAGAAAAGGTATCAATGGACTTGATGCTTGAACTTGGCTCTAATCTTGGAACAGTAAGAGTACCAGGAATAGGATTACTATATAATGAGCTTGTCCAAGGAGTTCCCTCTATTTTTCTGCAGTTTCTGCTAAGCCTTCCAGCTCTTCACTCTACTGTAGTTTTTGTCTGCATTAAATATGTTCCAATTCCTGTGGTTCCCCAAGAGGAAAGATTTCTATTCCGAAGAGTTTGTCCAAAAGATTACCATATGTTCCGCTGTGTTGCGAGGTATGGTTACAAAGATGTTAGGAAGGAAGATCATCATGCATTTGAGCAACTCCTTATTGAAAGTCTTCAGAAATTCTTGAGAATGGAAGCACTAGAAGCTTCCTTGGAGTCGGAGGTAAACTTAACCGAAGATGCAGACAATGTTTCGGTCGATACAAGAAATTCTGATCTTCCAGAAGAGCTTAGGATTCCACTAATGCATGGTCAGAATTTGGAAGGAACATCTCAGGAAGCTGCATCAGCATTACCATCTAGTTACATGTCATCAGATGAAGATCCTAGTCTTGAATATGAGCTTTCAGCACTTAGAGAAGCAATGGATTCAGGATTTACCTATTTGCTTGGACATGGAGATGTGAAGGCAAAGAAGAACTCTTTTTTCTTCAAGAAATTGGTTATAAATTATTTCTATGCATTTCTCAGAAAGAACTGTAGAGGAGGTACTGCAAACATGAAAGTACCTCATACCAATATCATTCAAGTGGGGATGACATATATGGTCTGACTTAGCCTAGCCATGCATTCTTTCTGATAATTTGGCAATGCAATCTCAGTCTGGAACAACACATTGTTATTGGTATTTTTCTTTTTCTTTCAACATGATTTGTAAAATTTTCATATTGTGTTTCATATTACCTAAATCATGGAACCAACTTAATTCATCTATGACTTTTTTTCAGAAAATGTACTTGTATAGTGGTTTCATTTTTCAATTATTATGCAAATAAAAATTGACAAAGATGTATGTACTATGTAGTCACTGGTCTGGGCACAGTAACGAATTTTACAAAGTCAATGATTAGAGACATTGGATTAAGATCGGGCGACTCCGATTTAAGCTCACCAATTAGACTTTAAAAACAAGCTCGAAATCGGAGTCGTCCAATCTTTTTGATCTAACGACTTTGAACTGTTGACAGCATGAATGTGCAAAATACTCAACTAGAGGGAATTTGAATTCGTGATATGGTGTCAAAATGGATGGATTGGATGGATATGGATTTGGATTATAATGGATGGATTGGAGAAATCCATTAAAAATTTTATATCCATTAGGATTGTACCAAATGAATCCAATCCAATCCATCCATTGACAAAATCCATTAACAACTTATATTTAAATATATATTATATATAAACATATATTCTATATAATATAAATAATAGGTGGTGGTTGCAGCGGAGCTCCGGCGACCCATGGTGGTTCCGACGGCGGCGCTCCCACAACCCGTGGTGGTTTCGGCGGCGGTCAACGGTGGTGGCTTCTATATGTTTCAAAAACTGAAAATTTCTTTTAAAAAAACTGAAAAGTATTTTTACAAATATTTTTTTGGTAAAAAAGTATTTATTATAATTATCCAACGGATTTTGGTAATCCATTGGATTCGAAAAAATTAATGGATGGAACCATCCACAAATCAAGTGAATGGATCCAATCCAATCCATTTATTATTATTTTTTTGTAACGGATGGATTGGATGGATTTTGTTATGGATGGACCGGATATCCAATGGACAAATGGATCACTATAGAATGTGGCTGCCACCATGATTTGATATTACTTGCTTTTTGTTCGATGAGTCTTAATTAGGTCACGCAATTTGAAATCATAAGTTTTTTTTGACATGAAAATGATTTCATTAAGACCCTACTAAATCAAAGGCCAAAGCTAAAGCAATACTATGAGAAATTTCCTCTATCCAAATGGTAGAAGTGTTCACCAAAGCAAATTTACCTAAAGTGTGAGCTACGACATTGCCCTCATGTCTAACATGTAATAAATTAAAAGACCTAAACTTCTTAGATAAGTTGGTACAGTAAAATAAAATTCTATCAGAGTAAGAACATAAGTATCTCGAATTCTTCATTTCCTTCACCATTTGCAAGCAATCTGATTCAGCCTGTAAATGAAAAAAAAAACCATCTCAAGTGCAAAATTAAGAGCATATCGCATTCCAATTACCTCGGCTAATAAAGGGTCTGGAGGACCTCTAATTGACCATGTGGCAGCAGTAAACACAACATCTGTTTGGTTTCGAATAACAATTCTAATTCCCCAAATTTCACCAGAGGTCTAACTGCATCAACATTTAATTTATAAAATTCTGCAGGTGGCGGTATCCGAGAGGTAGGGCCAGGCGCTAATCCAATGGGTATAGATTGTATCAATGCTACAACTTGGGCCGAAATGGATGAGTTAAAATCAGAAATAATAATGAAAGCATTTTTAAGACTTCATCAACTAACAATTGTTTGTCTTATAAGCAATACTTGTTCCTCGCCCACCACAAAGAGTAAGCCATAGATAAAATGTGGATAACCACCTCTTCTGACAATTGCAGGATACAAGTAATTAGCCAAACTGTAAAAGTCTCTTCAAAGAAAAGATGACAAATCTCCGGAGCATACTTAGATATATGGACCCCTGTGATTGTTTTACTTTCCTGAGCTCTAAAAGACCAGAACAACTTTTGCACACATAATGAACAGATAAGGGGATAAGGGATCTCCTTGTCTCAATCCACTGTTGGAGACAAAAGAATTACAAGGACAGGTAGGGGTGCACAAATTAACAGGTTTAGCGGTTAAACCACATCCATATCCATATCCGGTTAAATAAATCCGGATATTTGTGTTATTTTTATAACCGGTTATTTCAATTTATCCAATAATTGGATTGGTTTTTATCCGGTTATTTAATGGACGTCCAATGGATATCCAATTAGTTTTTGCCTAAAAATTTAACCAAACCCACCAAAATAATTTTAAAAAAAGTTAAATTTTAAAAATATCTTTAAGTATATATTTTTAAATATATATATATATATATATATATATATATATATATAAAATACAAATTCTCACAAAAAAAATATATAATACAAATATATATATATATATAATTATTATATTAATATATAAATATATATAAAAATATTATATTAATATATGGTGGTTTGCGGTGGTGGAAGGTGGTGGCCGGCGGCGGCTCCGGCGACCAACCGCGGCGGCTGTCCGATGGTGGTCTGGTGGCCGGTGGTGGTTATATATATTATAATATATATATATATATATATATTATAAGATAGATGGATATTATATTGTATATATATTAACTTCTATTTTTTTTTAAAAAAAATTGTGGAAATTTTTTGGAACTTCAAAATCTGGATTTTTTTTATTGGAGAACATATTTTAAAATACTTTAAAGAAATTTTTGTCAAAAGAAAAATACTTTAAAGAATTATTAAAAAAATACTTTAAAGAATTATAAAAAAAAATTAAATACTTGCTGGTTATGGATATAACCGGTTATATATCCATAACCGGTTGTAAAAAACCGGTTACGGATATAACCAATATCAACCGGTTACATAACCGGTTTCGTAAACTAATAACTGGTTATGCTACTTTGGTTATAAAACCGGTTATATCAAATGGACATTTGATAGATATGGATTGGTTATGGATATGGTTTAACCATGAGCACCCCTAAGGACAACCATTCATCAATACAAAAAAAGATACTGTTGAGACACAATGCATAATCGGAGAGCACCAACGGTTAGAGAAACCCATGCTAGACATAACATTTTCCAAAAAGGGTCATTCAATTCCATCATAAGCCTTCGACATATCAAGTTTTATCCCAACCACACCTTTTTTACCTTTTGTTTTTTTTCCTCATGTAATGAAAAGCATCAAAGACAATTAGAGCATTATCGGTAATTAATCTTCCTCATCACCAACAATGCTCCAAAATTTTTGAAAGACCGTAGCGGGCACACCATCTGGTCCTAGTGCAGCAGAAAGTTTCATATTTATGATGGCATTAAAAACCTATTCTCTGCTGAAATCCGCATCCAACTCATCACACATTTCAGTTGTCACTCTTCCATTGATGACACTCACGACATCTATTATCCGAGTTGGACTTGAAGAGAAAAGATTCTGAAAATGAGTAGTCAAGACTTTTGATATATTATCTTCATCACTAAAAAGTTCACCATGTTCGTAAGTTTAGTGGCCACAATAAAAAATATTTTACTAGATCAAGGGTCTTTTCAAAAATATTTTCTACAAATTGAAACACAACAATTGATTTTTCCCATGTTAGAAAATCTTAGAATTTTTCTATTTCTATAACTTTGTGTGCGATGCAATCAATTATTGCTTGACACAGACACTACTAAAAAATAATAAAAATAGGCATGACGTGTATAAATTCATACATCAGAGTCATAAAAAAATTCACAATACCTAAAAAATCTCAACAAAAAAAAAAACCTCAACATTGTATCAACAAGAGTTCAAATTATCAAATTCATAACCATAAGGTCCATAACAATGTAATTTTTGTTTTTCAAAAACGCACAAGACCAAGCTCGAGTACGGGTCACCGAGTTGATGCTAACCTAGTCGGTTCATACGAGGTGATCTGGGTCAACTGCGTGACTGGTCTGCTAAGTGACTCGACATGCATCTGTGACTGGGTTACTGCCAGATCGGGTCAGTTCGCATTTGATAACAATGGTCACCAGGGGCGGCTCCTCTTAGTTAGATGGGGTAGCTCTTGCTACCGTGCTACCCCAAAAATAATATAAAATGCAAAGGTCCTTATATAGATATTTAATTATGCTACCCCAAAAAAACTACTTTTAATCCTAGTAAGTTAATAGTAGTAGCACAAAGCATAAAAGACAAAATAACACCAATAGTAGATTCATCTTATATTATCATTATCATATATTGTATGTATATCTTAAGATTATAAGTGGCTTGTCATTGCCACTTGACTTTGGCGCCAACTTTTTCCTTCTTTTTTTTATTTTTTATATTTTAAAGTTCTATTCTTTTTATCCTTTTTATACTTTTATATATTCCTTCTTTCATATTTTAAATTTTTATTTTTTATCTTTTTTATACTGGAATAGTTTACTGTATGAAAAAAAGTTTTAGATGTTTAAGTATGCAAACTCCATTTTTCAATAACCAATTAGGTGAAAAAGAGATTTAATTTCAATGCAAAATATGTAAAGTGAGATACTAGATAGTGTGTTTTGGTGTACTTTCTGGTTCTGAAAAATTTTTAATGGTTCAAATACACAAAGTTTATTTTTCAATAATCGGTTCGGTGGAAAATAAAATTGTGCCAAACTATATAAAGTTTGATACTAAGTAGTATATTTTAGGGAGTACTTTATATACTTTTGTTTTTATATAATTTATGGAGTACTTTACAGTTTTGAAAATTTTAACATGTTTTAATATGTGAAGTTTATTCTTCAATAATCAATTGGGTTGAAAAAAAAACTTCATTTTATGACAAAAGTTAGTAAAGTAAAATGATAAACAGTGTGATTTGGTGGACTTTATGGTTCAGAATAGATTTTAGTTGTTCAAATACACAAAATTTGTTCTTCAATAGCTGGTTTGGTTAAAAAAATCGTGATAAAATACGTAAAGTGCTTTATAGTTATAATTTAATTTTTATTCACAGGAACTTCAACCACATTTATAAAAGAACACCACATCATATTCATTCAACTTTCTACCTTCAAGTTTTGCATTGCTTCTATTTTATTGGTGTTTTTCATACAACCCTACACATGTGTTTCAATTTCTAATTGTGTTGGATTCTTTTATTTCTAATTATGAGTTAAGTTTTTATATTTATGTTTGATAAATATGGATTATCTTATTAAAATTTTTAGACATTTTCTTCCTACTATCTATGGATGCTTAATTTCAGCATCTTTGTTAGTATTCTTTTTTAATTTTATAATCTTCTTATTTATTTTATAGTTATAATTTAATTTTTATTCACGGTTATTTTACTATATGTTTTACAAACCAACACCATTGGTCCACTGACAGAAGCTACCCTAGGACACGAGGTCGATTCAGTGCTCCCAAGTTTGATTTCTGCAGTGGACAAATTCTGTATAGTTAAAAAAAATGAGTATAAATGTTTATAAGGTGGTTTGTTAATACATGTGTAAAAATTTCATTACCCATTTACACGAAGGAAATTAGTCAATCCCGTGCATCGCACGGGTTATGGGGCTAGTGTTATATAACAACTGCAAACTATGAAAATAATATTATGGTCCCTAATTTTCTTAATTTGACAATTTTTGTTCTCATACTTTAATTGCACTTTTAGTTCCTCAAAATTATGAACTATTTGCACTTTTTGATACCCAAAAACTTGGATTTTGAGAAAGTGGATGATTGAAATTGCACAATCCACAATTTTTGAACAATCAGTGCAATGAAAAAATCATATAAAATTACCAAATTGGGAGAGTAAAATAGGCAAAAGTAAAATAGAATTATTAAACTCCTCAATCGAAAAAAGTTAAGGGACAAAAATGCAAGTAAACCTTATATTTAATCCTCTCGTAAAATTACATTTATATTTCGTCACCCCATAAAAAACATGCTAGCTTTGCCACAGATGGTCACATCATTCAATTGATTGCTCTTGGTTTGCCTTATTGAGAACTGATATCCTGGAGTGTGTGATCTTGGAAAGGAAGACTTGACCACTAGTAGCTTTGAAGAGTTTGACAATACAACGACAATTAACGGTAAGTGACTAATTACAACTATGTCTTAGAGCAAGTGTTCTAAACGATATTCTGGTTTTATATAATTGGTCTCATTAATCTTACATTTTTGACAACCTATCGGGAAATAACTTGAGTTATTTTGTGTTTTTCATTAAAATGAAAATGAAAAATTCCACAAGAAGTCTCTTAACTTAATTCCACATTTCAATTTAGTCTTTTACATTTTTTCCGCAAGTTGCTCTTGCAGTCAATTACGTCCCCATTAAAATTTAACTACTACAGAAAAAAAAATTGAAAAATTCCTTTGAAAAAGAAAATGGATCTTAAAAATCAAATTTTGAGGTCGGGAATTACCAGAAGTGGATCCAGTGTAGCCACCAAACTTTGTGATTTTGGGTTAAGAAAAAATTGATTTAAAAAAAAGAAGAAGCTTAATATAATTTGGTTCTTTCAATATAAATTATTTTTTAAATGGTCAAAATAGTCAACAAAAAAAAAGATGGCTAAGCTCATGGCCTAAGTGGGGGCCATAAGTAAATTTTTTTTAAAAAAGGCATCGATATTTTTCAGAAAAGTAATCCGTGATTTGATCAATGTAACTAGTGTTTTTTATTAAATAAAATAAATGTTCAATTCTAAAAAAAATTACTTCCGGAATTAAGTCCTATTGGATAATTTCGGAACGCATATTTTAAGGATTTCCGGAATTACGTCCGGAACACATGATTACGAAAGTCAAAAAGTGTTTTGGAATTACGTGTCTCAGGCGTAATTCAGGAAATCCTACAAATGTGCGTTCCAGAATTATCCAATATAGGACATAATTCCGGAAAACCTAAAAAAATACTTTCTGGAATATTGTTACCGTTAGTTTACTAAAATACTTGTTAGTTTCTCCCTATGTTGAATTATTTAGAGCCTGTTTACTAATACTTCTTTTGAAGAATAATCACTTTATTAAAAAATAATCTATTTTAAGAGTTTTCTATCTGTTTGTTATAACTTTTTTAAAAAAAATGAGACTCTAAAAATAATCTAAAAACTGCTTCAAATGAGAATCTGATTTGATTAGCTTCTCATAAAAATCATTTTTCTAAGAATGATTTTTTGAAAATAAGTGATTTTCAATATGTTACAAACACAAAACAACTTCTCAATTTCTTAAAAATCTTTAAAAACTAATTCCTAAATTATTTAACAACAAAATAGTATCTTTTAATCCGTAACAAATAGGGTCATAATCTATTCTCCCTCTTCTCTCCTCTAACAAAGTAGTACCTCCCTTTTTTCTCTCCTCTTAACAAACTAACATTATGCAACAACAAAATGCAGCATCTAGACTATCATGAATGACTTTCAATTGCCTTAGCTGCCTTGATCGTTCTTGGTATCGCTACTGTTTGCTACTGTTGTTTTTGTTGTTTTAGAAAGAAGAAGTTATGCAATTGTTTAGAAAGAAGTTAAGCAAGGCTGAGAGTCAAAACATAGATGAGATGATAGTTTGCCACTTGGAGCAGCTGCCACTGAAACTCACACCATTGAGGTGCAAGGTATTCAAATGGCTGAGGTAATAATTTCTTTACAAGAGTTAAGGAAGGCCACCAATAATTTCATTGCTGCAAATGTGATAGGAGAAGGAGCCAATGCACCAATATACAAAGGCATTAAAGTTACCGTGAAGAGAACGGTATCCAAGGAAGGAGAAATTATAACCATCGAGAACCAAGTTAGGCTATGTTAGTCTAAGATTGTAGCCTTGTCAAAGGTTCAACATCACAATCTTGTTTCTATGCTCGGTTACTATCTTGTTGAAGATGAGAGTATATGTCTAATGGGACTTTGGAAAAGCATATTCGCAAATGGTAAGAAGAAGGACTACGGCCATTGGTGTGGAAGGAGAGATTGACCATTGCCTTAGATATGGCAAGGGGCATCAAATATTTCCATGGCTTGGCAAAAGATGTCTACATACACTGAGACTTTAAGTCCTCAAACATCTTGCTCAAAGATGATCTAACGGCAAAGGTTGCCGACTTCGGTCTCATGTGTTGTGTTCCAGAAGGTGGAGCTTCAATTGAAACAACAATTGTTGGAAATGTGGGATATGTTGCAACGAAACTCGCAGGCATTTTTAGTTTTTAACTTATGGTGTATTTGTTATTGATAATTCAAGTAGCTAGAAAGGTGTCGTTTTTTTGCTTAAAACTCTGTTATTCAACTAGTGAAAAGTGTCAAACTTACATTACACACGTGGTGGAGTGTTACTCTTTTCTCTGTCTTAAAATCGTAATCGTAATCACTAACAAAATGGACGTGGATCCCATTGAACCAGTAAAAAATATGTTTAGACTTTGGATGGGTGATTTATTGTTCTTTTTAATTTTTTTATTTGTATTGAGTGTTTATGATTCAGCATTCCATTGCTCATCTTAATAATTGTAGTATGTGGTGAATTATGCTTTTTTGACAACGACGTGATGAATTATTTGACGGACGTGATGAATTTCTTTTTTTTACAGACGTGATGACATATTTGATTGGTGAATCTCATGTTTTATTGATTAATTAGTCCATAGTAATATTGCCAATACTGATATGGAATGGGATACCTAATTGTAGATAGTCGTTTGACAACCAAGGTGGATGTGTACAACTTTCGGGTGGTTGTTATGGAGCTTATTACAACTCGCAAACTTAAAAATAAAACCAAGTCGGAGGCTAGCAGACATATGGCTATATGGTTTTGTAATAACCATCTAAATAAGAAGAAGGACATTCACATCCACGCCATTAATCCGATGATTGATATAGCTAGACACTACGCCAGATATTGAGAAAAAGGGCACCCTATTGGGCAGCGCTCTTGATGTAAGCGCTGCTTTTGGTTAAAATGCGCAGGGAATGAGTAGCGCTCCTGCTGTAAGCGCTGCTTTTGCTTAAAACGCGCTGGAGCAATGGGCAGCGCTTTTTAAAAAGCGATCCCTATGCCCAAAACACGGAAATGAATGGGTAGCGCTTTTTAAAAATCGCTGCTTATGCCCAAAACACAGAAATAAATGGGTACTAGCGCTTTTTAAAAAGCGCTACCTATTGTATTATGATAAAAAATAAAATAAGAAAATGGAAACCTCTCACTTTTAACCTAATCTCACTTTCGTTCCTCTCACTCTTTCATTCCTCTCGATCATTTCTCTCAAAATCTTGCCACCGTCAACCGTCAGCCTCTCAAAATCTCGCCATCGTCAATCTCTCAAAGTCTTTCGCCACCGCCACACCTACACCAGGTTCATCTTCTTTCTTCCTATTTTTTTATTTCTCATGGTTAAATATTCTGAGTTCAATCCTTTATTTTCTTCATACCCTATTTTAATCAATCCTTTATTTTGAGTTTTTATAAAGTGATGGTGTAAGTAATGTTATGCTATTGTAATCCTAAGCTAATTGCTCTTTTGGTGTATGTGTAATGTATTTTTGGTGATGTGAGTTTTACTGTAATGTTACATTATGTTTTAATTTCAAAGTCTCTTGCATCTAAATATGGTTTTGCAGGAATGACTAAGAAAAAGAGGTTTACACCTAGAACTCAATCTGCACCTATTCGAGTTCAAGATAATGCTCAAAACATGACTCAAAGTGCATCTCAAAGTTCTAGATGATCTTGACCCATCTTTTGGCTTTGAAAATTCCCTAGACAATGAAGATGGAAGTTTTGTACCCACTGACCAGAAAAAACCCAATTAATGTTGGCCTGTTAATGTCATTGGACTGGATTGGATTGGATTGGCTTGGCTGTATATGACTAGGAAAATTGCAAATGTAAAAAGGAAAATAAACAAAAACAGAAAAAATTTTAAAAAAAAATATACAATGGGCAGCGCTTGTAGGCCAAAGCGCTATCCATTCCTAAAAAGCACTAAGGGAATGAGCAGCGCTGCCCATTGTGTTAGCGCCTTTTGGGAATGAGCAGCGCTTACGCTGAAAAGCGCTACCCATGGCTATCAGTGAGTAGCGCTTTCTAAGCACTGCCCATTGTGGGAGTGGAATCAGCAGCGCCAAGTTTATCAGCGCTCGAAAGTGCTGCCCATGGCTAAAAAAAACGCTATCCATCCTCAAATCTGTTTGTAGTAAGATGATGAAAATAGTAGCCAATGTTCAAAAGTAGCAGAATTAGTTGGCTGTTGTTGTAGATGGGAGCCATCGTCAAAGACCCAACATATGGCTCGCATTGCAACGTTCGAAGCTTGTAAAAGAATGGAAACCATCAGATGATAGTTAGGAGAGTACATTTACAAGTAGACATGGCATTGATCTTGGCTTGTCTCTACAGGAGCCAATGCAGAAGTGGCAGGCACACGAAGGTGCAAGACAAATTGGCTCATCTTCTTCTTCCTAAGTGCATCCCTTGTTGCCACTTAATTAGACATTTTATTAAAATTCCATTTTTTATTTCTAAATTTTTTAACAAAAAAATTAGTACTATTTAATAATTTAAGAATAACATCAAAAGCGAAAAATGATATATATTTTGTACTATCAAGTATTGTTTGTCCATTATATATGTGTGTATAAATATACATTTCTTCGGTGAGCTTTTAAATATAGTTAAAGATACTATATAAAATTAAATATTATTTGTCAAAAAAAATCTTAAATATTAAAATCGTATTATATTTCATATTAAAATAAGGCTATCCAACTGAATGACAATTAAAAAAGGTCAAGGGAAAACATAAAATTTAGGCTTAAATGCACTTTTGGTCCTCCTATTGTACTCATTATGCAATTTTGATCCCCTTATTTTATTTTAGGCAATTTTGGTCCTCATATTTTACAAAATTGTGCAATGTTGACCAAATTGAAATTTCAAACTCTAATATGTTGATGTGTCAATATTTGACATGACAATTGACTAAGTTTTATTGGCATGCCTCTTCTTTTCGTTAATAAAAAAACATTTACTTTAATTTTATATTTTATAACATGTTTATTAAAACTAATTAAATAATTTTTATATTACTTAAATTGCATAAAAAAAAGAGAAAAGAAAAAGAAAGAAGCGAAAAGAAAAGAAAAGAAAAGAAAAGAAAAAAGTTCATCCAAATAAAGGAGTTCAACAAGGAGCGCATTGTAGCTAATTTGTTCATCATCAATGCTGAAGCATCATTTGCTACTGCATTGTGAAAATTCCAAATCAATAGTAGTGCACTGGCCAAAAGCCTGAAATACTTAACCCAAAGCCCTCCGTCATGCTTAAAAGCCCCCAAATCTTATGTGAAGACATTAGTCTACTCTTCTTTTTGAAAAACTCTTGGCATGATCAAAAGAAAATTACTCTTTCCAAAGGCTAAGTGAAGTTTTGAAGATAGCTAGGAACAAAACTATGTCTTAAGAGTCACACACTCACTTAATGAGCAGTAATAATTTTAAATGTTGTGAAAGACATAGGTGTGTGTGTGTGAAGTGTGAATCTGAAAATTGTTCCCAATGAGATCATTTTTGAAAAACTGTTTGATTTAGGGAAGCAACTGCTTTTGTTTTTGTATTCTCTTTGTGTATTGTTTTGCCTTTGTCAAGTGTCATTGCTTGAGGACAAGTAATGGTTTAAGTTTGGGGGTGTGATAACTCTTATCTATATAGAGTTATTTATATGTTCTAAACTTAAATCAGTGTGAGTTTCTAAGTAATATTGTGGTTAAAATAGTTAATATATGTTGTTTAGAGTAAAAGAGGGTTAGGAACTGATTTGTGATCATTTGGCACTTTTGGTACCCCATGTTGTATTTTAATGCGTTTGTTCAATGCTATAGCACCAGATGCCCCAACAATAGATACAACAATCATTGCCCCTGATATGGTCATTCAAGCAGAAAGCAGAAGCATTGCACCAGCAATACAAGGAGCATCCATTGCACCAACAATCATTGCTCCAGCATTCGTGACAGACTAAAATGCCCCAACAATCTGCTGATGTCATTGATGACATCAAAGTCAAGTTGCTATGCAAGTGGCCCAAGTTGCTGGTGCAGCACCTCCCTATTTACTTTTTAGCTTGTAACTTTTACTTTATAGAGACAATTGTCCATACACCAATGGACCTCTTCCCTTTAATAAAGTAAAGATCAAATCAAGTCTTTTTGGAAGCAAATTGATACAAGTAACTCCAACTTCAGCTCCAAGCAAACCCCACTATGAAGGAAACCTCTCTCAAGGAACCTATAAATACATCTCCTTCTCCTCATTTGAAGATATACTAAGTTTGAAGATATACCAAGTTAGAGAGTTAGAATCACTTACACTTCATAGGTGTTAAGGAGGGAGAGAAATTGACAACTTCTCTCTCTACTACTACACCATTTTGTGTTGCTGTTTGATTGCTGGCGCATCAAGCATTTGTGAGGCATTGCTGGAGCATTACTAGGCGGATCTTTGTAAGGGAACTTCAACCGTGTAATTCTTTCTTTATTTTCTTCCCTTTGTATTATCAAACATATGAACATGGTTATCTCTGTTTGTATGTGCTCAGTAATGTCTAGCATGAGCTAACTTCTCTAGAATTAAGTTTGGATGCTTTAACTTTATAATGATCTTTTGATTAAGTTATTGTGTTATATAATGATGTTTGCATTTTAGTTCTTGCATGATAAGTCTTTCATATTCATCTTTAGAATTGGCCAACTAACAGTGAATGCAAATTATAAATTCAGACATGGTTTATAAATTCAGATATGGATAAGTGTTTAATAAAGGAAACTTTGTTAATTCCATGCTAAAACCTAGACAAAGAATAGTATAGTCCATAGGGTGATACTGTGGGTACTTCATATATAGGGGTGAACTTATTTAGAGCTTAGACATATAAGACTTATAATGAAACTCTGACGTTAGTTGCTAAAAAGCATGCATCAATTGCTACAACATCCATTGCAGGAGCATTAATTGCTACAGCATCCATTGCAGGAGCATCATATATAACATAATGCTATCAAAAGTGATTTACTTAGTGAAGAGCATTCCAACTATCTTTCTCACTTGATTGACAACCATCTTTACTTAGCTTATTTGTTTTCTATTATCTCACACATACTCTTATTTTATTTGTTATTTTATTACTTGTTTCTCACTAGTTAAACTATCATTTTAAACTTTAGAAATTAATCCAATCCCTGTGGGTACGATACTCGACTTTCAATTTATTACTTGTTGCGACTGTGTATACTTGCACATCACCTTTTCACACACCAAAATACAATGTTCATTATTTTAAATAAATATTTTATAATATTAAAGTAAATGTTTTTTAATAAAAGAAATGAAGTGGCATGCCTACAAGGTTTAGTCAATTGTCGTGTCGATTAAAATATTGACACATTAGCAACATCTTAGTGCTTGAAATTTCAATTTGGTCAACATTGCACAATTTTGTAAAATAGGGGGACTAAAGTTGCCCAAAATAAAACAAGGGGATCAAAATTGCATAATGATCAAAATAGGGAGACCAAAAGTGTATTTAAACATAAAATTTAATGATATTCTATTTGTCTAAGCTCTACTAGAAAACTCTATTTGCTAAACATGTACTTTGAAGGAAAATATGCAAAAATATATTATAAAACATGGTGTACAACAAATGTTTATTATACTTCTCAATGTAAATATTATATATATATATATATATATATATATATATATATATATATATTCAAACACTTTAAGCATAATTTTTTTTAAAAATTCATTATATTTTGAAATAATTATCAAATTAAATAATATGATGATTAATAAATAACCTGTGCAACGCAAAGTACTACCTTTATTATGACACCCTATTTGACTATGATTTAGTTTATAGTAAGAATATAGTTGTGGAATTTTTTGAGAAAAATAAATCATTTTTTCATTTTGTAAACTCCTTGTTTTTAAATTGAAAATAAAAAACAATTTATTCATTTAAAATATCAATGCCTTTTTTAAGTTTCAACTAATTAGTGCTAAGTGCTGCCCTTCTTGAATGCATACCTAATCTCTTAAATGCAACCTACTCCCATAAATGCATTATGCATAAAGGTTGCGACAATCTCACCACCTTTGTCATAAAAGTATTTGAAGCTTTCTAAAGGAATGCAACCACAATAAACGAAACTCACAACACAGGCATGGACACTATCTCGTATTAACAAATAGAATTGACAACTCATCAAGCACATTGTATAATAAATACAAAGATGTGATTTCTTTTTTCTTTTTTTTTTTCAATCAGGTGAATAAGTAAATTATAGGAGTCATAGATCTACTTACAAATTATTCTCACAGAGGTTTTTACATTGACCAATAAATTTAAACTCACATCTTTGTGAGATAATGGATACAGAAATTTTTACTAATGAGAAAAAAAATAACCTATAATATTTTCTTCAAAAAATATTGTAAACTTTTACAAAATACATAATTTCAGGATAGAAAACTCTTAAAATACTTAAATTTCTACAAATTACATAATTACAAAGAAAAAATTAATACCAACTTATTCTTTTTTTTATTTATCTCTTGTAAATTTCTCTATTTAAATTTTAAATTTTTTTATGAAGGCAACTCTTTGTTTTTTTATGAGGGCAAAATAAATTTGATATATATCTTTCTAAGCAAAATGAATTTTCAAGTGGAGTGAATGCCCTCAAATTAATTATAAGTGGATCCATCCCTAGCAGTAGGTATAGTCATTTCGTGGTTATTGTGAATCATTATACAATGCAGGGGTATATTTTTTTCTCTATGAAGGTATACAAAGTTAGTAGCTTGTGAAAATGAATATTTTTTGATTTAATTTTGATATATTAAAGTAATTATTTAATAATATTGCAAAAAATAAAACAAGTGAAGTCCTAATTAACGAAAGCCTCAATCATAATCGATTAAAAGGTTGAAAGATAGAATCAGAATTAGTCACACTTTTTGGTGAAGTGCTAGCAAAGGTGGTGCTAGAAGCTAGAAGGAGGAGAGAAGTAGATTCTAGAAGCTGTCATTTATGACTTAATTGAAAATGAAAATGCTCATTTTATCTAAACTATGAGTCAAAGATATTGCTAGAAATACAGAAACAAGAAACCGATTAGAAAACGAAATACAGAAAAACATTGAGATATAATATCTTAAAATATTTAAGATTAATTTATGAAAAGTAATTTAACATCCAACGCGATGTTAATTCCACAAAAATATTAACTTTCGTTGAATTGCATTATTCTATTATTAAAACACCTAAATATCTAATTTTTTTCGTGTTATTGGTACACAGTTATAATTAACTTTGTTGGTGATTAATCTACGCAAGGGAACAATATTTGCCACGAGTGCCTAAATATCTAGATATTATCTACTTTCTATATAATCAAACAATATGCTAGCAAAATCATATTTTTGGTCATTCAATTAGCTTGCCACGTGTCCATTTTGTTTTGGATATTTTAGACATTTCACCGCTACAAGATAAAAAGTCACAGCTTGCAGAAACGCAGCTGATAAAGCTGCAAAAAAAAGTCAGCAAAAAAAAAATCAAAAAACAAAAAAGCTACAAAAAAAAAGCAGCAAAAACACAGGAAAAAAAAGCTGCCGCAAAAATCAGAAAAAAAACACAAAAAGTAGAAGAAGAAAAAAGCTGCAAAAGGCAGAAAAAAGTAACTGACACAACATGTCAGTTTTTTATTATTTTTTTCATTTTTCTAAATCAGTTTTTGTAAAAACAATGTTTAAATAAATTTATTACAATTTACTCAAACAACTAAAACCAATTAATTTAATCACTACCAATGTAAAAAAGTAATACCACTAGAAGAAATTCCAATTAATTTAACCACTAAATATTAAACTACTAAAACTAATTAATTTAACTATTATTAAGTCTCAAAAAAAAGTTCCACCGCTGGCAAAAATTAATAATTAAATTAAATTTATGAAATTAATATTAAATTATGTAAAATTTAGTATTTACTATAATCTACTCAAATTACTAAAATCATTTAATTTAATCACTACCAATTGTCAAAAAAACTGATACCGCTAAAAGATTCCAAATTAATTTTTCCTAAAAAAATTGATAATTAAATATCATTTGCTCTTTTTGTGAGCTGCAAGGAAACCGAAGCACCAACGAAAACGCCAACGGGAATGACAACGAGAGCGCCAACGAGGAACAGTCGAGAGCGGGAACTACATAAACTTTAGTAAATCAATATTAGATTATGTAGAATTTACTATTTTCTATAATCTACTCAAACTACTAAAAGAAATTAATTTAAGCACTACCAATTGTCAAAAAAGCGATACTGCTAGCAAAAACTCCAAAAAAAATTCCTAAAAAAATCGATAATTAATTCTCATTTGCATTTTTTGTGAGCCGCACGGGAGCGGCAACGAGAACAGCAACGACAACGCCAACAGGAGCGCCAATAGAAGCGCCAACGGGAGTGGCAACGAGAGAGACAACGGAAGCGCCAACGAGAGCACCAACGAGGGTGCTTATTTTATATTAAATCTCATTTTCATTTTTCCTCATTTTTACTTCATTATCAATATTATAATAATATCCCAACTTTATTTTAAACTTTTAGCAACACAACTACGGGAGCGACAACAAGAAACTGAGTTGGTAAAATAAATACCCCCAGTATAAATCAACTACTAAATAAATACATCTTTTGCGCAATAATGATCATACTAATGTGCATCTCAGTTGGTAAAATGTTGTCCCTTTAGCAGAAGGTTCCTGGTTCTATCCCCAACTAAGTCATTTCTTTTATTTTATTTTGTTGTATAACACTAATATTCTGCAACTTTTTTTTTAAGCTTGCAAAAAATAACATCTAATGAGAGAATACAAGGCTTTCCCACAAAGCACGATTTACCATTTAGTCGTTGTTGTTATTGATTATGCAACATTAATATATATATACAATAAATAAGAAAAGTATATTGTTTTTTACTCAATGTATATATGTAACAATATATATTTATATTATTTGGAGTATAAATTTTATTCATATTTTTAATACTATCGTATCCCTTATATTAAATTTAGATATTATGAATAGATGGATGATAGTTTTTGAAAAAATATATTCAAAATTTTAATATTAGAATCAAATAAATTTAAAATATCTTTTTATAAACAAAGAGTCTCTGAAATAAAAATTACATTTTTAGTCTCTTAATTTTTTTGGTTAACGTGTTATTGGTGCAGTATCCACCAGCTTTGCCAATGGCTAAGTTATATTGGGAATTGGCTGGTCACATATACTCGGCAGTTAGTCATTTAATTTTTTATAAATAATTTTAATTTATATTAATCTATTTTAATTGTATTTATCTTTCGGCTTCTCATCTTTCGGCTTCTCTGTTCATGCATTTCTGAATTTTCATATCTTTTCTATTAGCGGCCCTCCCTAACTTTTTATCAGCCGTCGCGGGTAAAATACTAGTTACACTTAACAAGTAAAATTAAAAGAAAAAAAAATGAACTATTCCCTTTAAAAGGGAGTCCCTTGGGAAGTTCTCCTCGCCACTCATTCTTTCCTTTCTTTGCTTGAGAGAACTCCCACTTCTTTCGATTTTATTTTCACATCCTTTCTCCTCTAACAGCCTCAGTCTCAGCCTCTATTGTTTCTTCATTTTCTCTCTTTTAAACGTGGCTTCTCTCTCTTATTAGAAGCTAGGAGCAACCTTGGAAGTGTGCAAGGAAGCTTGAGGAATTGTTAGAAGGAGCAACCTCAACTCTCTTCTTCTCTCTCATTTCTCTCCCTCAAATGTGGCTTCTCTCTCTTATTGGTGAGAAATTACTTCACTTTCTTTTCATTTTCCTGGTATTATGTTTAAAAGTTTTGATGAAATTTGTTTCCAAGAATTTTACCAAAAATTTCTTTACTATCATTTTCTTATAAAATCACTTTGAAATATAAGTTATATAACCCCTTCATTTTGGAGTTCAAAAGTGTGGCTTTGTAGCTAAAAAAAGCACGGGAAAATTCTTTTTTTTGTTGAGAAATTGATATTTGCAAATTAGAAAATGAGATCTTTGAAAAAGGTGTAATGTTTATCAAGTTTGAAATTTAGCGTCATAATTTTCTTATTAAGTTTACAGAGTACTTTTGATCATGATAAAAATGAAACCTTTGATGAAAAGGAAGTATATTTTTAACTTCTAATACGTTCTAATGATTTTAGGTAAAAAGGTCTAATTTAAAATATTTTGCGTTGAAGCTTTGATATAGGAAAAATCATAAAAGTTTGAAAAAATTTGATCTGCTAAAATTAATGAGATAGAAATAGTTTTTAAAAAGTTTAAATGATTTTGGTTGAGTTATCATAAGATCTTATAAGAAAACTTTGATTTTGATTTAAAATGGATTGTGAAATGTAGATCTAGAAAAAATTAAATCTATGTGAAAAAGATAGAAGCTTTAAAATGATTTTTGGAAAAACAGATCTAACTTTCTGAAGAAAATTGATTATTTTTCCTAAAGTATTGATTTTTATAAAGAGGACATATTGATTCTTTAAAAAGAACTAGTTTTTATAAATTTTGAGTTACATTGCTCTAGATTCATCAAAGGTTTTCTGAAAAGATTTACTTTGTGGTGTATTTGGACGGACCGGATGTGTGTCATCTAATTTTTTTCTATTTCTATGTTTGATAGTATAAAAAAAATAAAATTATGAATGTGTCTGTTTGATCTTGCTTATATGATCACGGATTTGGGGAAAATATCTCTAACACATACATGGAATTGGCTATCTGATTACAGCCGTTGTGGTGTGGTTCTTATGGAACTCATAAAAGGTAGATAACTTGTGGATCGAACCAACAACTTTAGTGGAAAAGATGTGATAGGAAAAGGAAGTTCCGATGTTGTCTAAGGAGGTGAGCATACGAAGATGAAAAAATACTCGTATTGGAGTATGCCGAATGGGACTTTGGCAAAGCATCTTCGCAATGGCAAGAAAAAGGACAACGGCCATTGGTGTGGAGGGAGAGAATGACCACTGCCTTAGATGTGGCAAGAGGCGTCGAATATCTCCATAGCTTGGCCAAAGATGTATTCATCCATCGAGATTTGAAGTCGTCAAACACCTTGCTCGAAGAAGATCTGACGACAAAGGTTGCTGACTTTGGTCTCATGCGCCCTGTTCCAGAAGGTGAAGCTTCAATTCAAACAACACTTGTAGAACTGCGGGATATATTGCACCGAAACTCACAGGTAATTTTAGTTTTTAACTTGTGGTGTATTTGTTGTTGATAATTCAAGTAGTTAGAAATGTATGTTTTATTACTTGCTTAAAACTTTTTTATTCAAACCATTGAGAAATGTCAAACTTATATTACACACTAGTGGAGTGTTACTCTTTGCTCTGTCTTAAAATCATAAATATAAGGCAGAGCAAAGATGAGCTATGATTTTAAGACAGAGCAAAGAGCTCATCTTAATAAACTTTAGATGGGTGATTTATTGTTTTTTTAAATTTTTTTTCTTTATATCGAGTGATTATGATTCATCATTCCTTCATAGCTCATCTTAATAATTGTAGTATGTGATGAATTATTCTTTTTTGATAGACGACGTGATGAATTATTTGATGGACATGATGAATTTTTTTTCCACGGATGTGATGAAATATTTGGTTGGTGAATCTCATATTTTATTGTTTAATTAGTGCATAATAATATCTCTAATACTCATATGGAATGGGCTATCTGACTATAGATAGTCGTTTGACCACCAAAGCGGATGTGTACAACTTTGGGGTGATTCTTATGAAGCTTATTATATCTGGGTAAAACCAAGTTGGCGGCTAGCGGATATCTGACTATATTTTGTAATAACCATCTAAATAAGGAGAAAGACATTCTCATCCAAGCCATTGATCCAATGATACAGCCAGATGATGAAATAGTATGAAATAGTAGCCAGTATTCAAAAAGTAGCATAATTAGCGGGCTATTGTTGCAGATGAGAGACTCTCAAAGACCCAACATGGATCACGTTGTGACTGTTCTTTCCAACCTTGTAACAAAAATGCAAACCATCATATGATAGTTATGAGGTCACATCTAAAGAAACCACCTAGTACGTGTTACAAGCCATCAAAATATCTATTTATCTTCAAGCAAACTCATGTAGTAAATTGACATTGTACATGTCCATGAACATGCGGTGGTATTATTATAAAAAAGAGATGAAACAAAGAGAAACACTTAGTACCGTGTTAGAAGCCATGAGAATACCCTACCTATTTTCAAGAAACTCATGTATTATTCAATGATATAAATTGACATTGTATTTATGTAAGATTCTTAATGATTACATGTGTCTCACGTGTGTTGCCCCACTTCATCTTGAACCACTTGCACTTTATTTTTCTTTATTTTTCACTATTCAATAGTATTACCAAATTTCATAACAAGAGGAAAAAAATTCCAAGAACCTAGCAATTCCGTAACCAATTCTGTCATGGATTTTGCTGGTGTTTTAGGTCCAGGTTCTTTTTTTTTTTTTAAAGTTGTTGCGCCTTTAGTTGTCAAAATCTGTGGCGTCCACGAATTTCTCAGTTATAAGCTTATAGCCTCAAATTGCTATTAAAATAGTATGAAATTAACATGTCAAATATGCGATGCACGACACAATTTTTCATTGGTAAATTGCAAAACGTCAACGTGCTCAGTATGCTTAGATTGTGATTACTTGTTCATTCTCAGTTCTAGAAGTTGAAATTCAGTTATTTGTTAGACTTTCATATATTGTAGCGGTTGAGATCAGTACCATAATGTATTCATCAAATTCTTATGTATCCATTTGAGCTTGTGTCAATTAATTAGTTATATATATTAAATCAGGGTCCTGGTCAAAAGGGAAAGAGAACTTCAGACCAAAAATTGTTAAATAAGACAAATTGGAGGAAGGTTTTTATTACATTCTTTGCAGCACTTCCTTCTACTAGAAGGCACTCACCAGCAACCAGAAATAGAAAGGGTGCAAGCGAATCCCCCTACCTTAGCCTTTTTTTTTTATACTTGAAATTTATCTGTTGACAGAACTCCACCAACCTACCTAGCATGTAATTGCAAATACCCCAGTTCACCGAGTCATATGCTTCTCAAATATGACTAGTAAAGATCATGTCCATTAATCATGTCTTCCATTACTTTTAATACTATAGTTTTGAGAAAATAAAAATAATAATATACTCCTTCCGTCCCAAACTATAACACTTCTTTTTCATTTTTATTTGTCCCAAAATATAAGACCCCTTACAACTTTTTAGATACATTTATTACTCTTTTTCCAAACATATCCTAATTAATTGTACTAAATTGTGTTGGTATATGAAAATTTAACATTAAATGTTAGGGTAATTTATTAATAGTCATACAAAGTTTTAACATATTAATTACACCAACAATTTTTCTTAATAACTGTCAAAAGTGGAATGTGGCCTTATATTTTGGGATGAAGGGAATAACATTAAATGAGACCCAAATATCATTTATACATCTAAAACATTATAAAACTATAGTAAAAAAAGTAATGGACGGTTGAGAAGTTCTGGACTCCCTTCTGTCACGTTGTCTCTTGGTCTCAATAAATGTGTCTTCTCTTTCCCCTTCTAAACTAACCACTATTAATAGTGGTTAGTTTAGTTTATTTACTCTAATAAATATCCTTCTAACAAACAAGATTTCAAACGTGGGATAATGAAGATGAGTTTTAGAGCTACTTGACTCAACTCAATGAGCCACTTCAAATAGGTTCATTGCTCCGGCCCAGAATACTATTAATCCGGCATGGGCTACATGGGCTCCCAGTAGTTTACCCGATAAATTGATAAGTCGGGCATTCCCGGCCCACCAAGCAAAACCGGTAGTTTCTTGGTCACGGCCAGTTAAAGCTAAAGTTCCATTAAAGAGCGTTTCCACGTGGTAGAACCTCCTCAGGGAATATAAGGTTTTCATGAGGCTGATCTTGAGCCGCCATCCACGCACGAATACCTTCGTTTAAGAGAATATTTTTGGTATAGAAAGTCTCAAACTCCGGATCTTCCGCTGCGCGGATTTCTTGAGAAACGAAGTCATAGGCACGTAGGTTCAGGGCCAGACCGACTACTCCAAGAGCACTCATCCATAAACCAGTTACAGGTACAAATAACATAAAGAAATGTAACCAACGTTTATTGGAAAAAGCAACCCCAAAGATTTGGGACCAAAAGCGGTTAGCGGTGACCATTGAATAAGTTTCTTCAGCTTGAGTTGGGTTAAAAGCACGGAATGTATTTGCACCATCACCATCTTCAAATAAAGTATTTTCTACGGTAGCACCATGAATAGCGCATAGTAGGGCAGCGCCCAATACACCAGCAACTCCCATCATATGAAATGGGTTCAATGTCCAGTTATGAAAACCTTGGAAAAAGAGAATGAATCGAAATATAGCTGCTACACCAAAACTAGGCGCAAAGAACCAACCAGACTGACCCAGTGGATAAATTAGGAATACAGAAACAAAAACAGCAATTGGACCAGAGAATGCGATTGCATTATAAGGCCGCAATTGAACAGATCGAGCAAGTTCAAATTGACGTAACATAAAACCTATTAATCCGAAAGCACCATGGAGAGCAACAAAAGTCCACAGACCACCTAATTGACACCAACGGGTAAAATCTCCCTGTGCTTCAGGACCCCACAGTAACAACAAAGAGTGTGCTAAACTATTAGCAGGAGTAGAGACTGCAGCAGTTAAGAAGTTACAACCTTCCAAATAGGAACTTGCCAATCCATGGGTATACCATGAAGTTACAAAGGTGGTACCTGTGAACCAACCCCCCAGGGCGAAATAGGCGCAAGGAAAGAGCAATAGACCAGACCAACCCACAAAAACGAAACGGTCCCTCCGTAACCAGTCATCCATAATATCAAATAAATCATTTTCATCTTTGGTAAATTTACCAAGAGCTATAGTCATAGTGATCCTCCTATTCAACTACTTCAACCATTTCCGAACACCTCATAGCATTTTCAGGGATGGCACCTTCGAGGCTTTTTTCATTTTATATATGATTTCTCGTAGACTGTCCCTTCTTTATCTAATAGGTTTCGAATAGAAAAATCCTTTTTTAGTCTGCTGATACCTAACCTAGGTCAAATCCATGAACTTAATTCCTTTCTATTCTTTTAAATACCCTAAGCCATGAATCAGTAATTGTCTTATGACTCGTAAACCAGATAAGATCTACTACTCTCCTTTTATCAAATAATCTTACTTATTCTTGAATCTTCTTCGTGAAATAAAAAGAAATAGTTAATGGATTTTTCTATTATTTCTATAGATATAGATCAGAAAATCAGAAAATAAATAATAGAAATGTAATTGGATCTTTTCTTGTATTCGGAAAAAATATATTTTAAAGTCAAATGAGTTGTATGTTGGAACTTACAAAAAGCCCTTCTGCGTGAAGTAGGGGAGTAGCAATTTATTCCTATCGAAAAAAAACCTCTAGGAACAATAAGATTTAATCAGAAATATCGACAGATTCTTACGGAGTCCAAACCAAAGAGATATTAAAAACAAAAAAAGATCCACTGTTCGAATTTGATTTCTATCCAATTTGAATATCAGAATAGTAGATATAGTTCTGATTCAATGGGTTAGGTCCACTTACTTTTTTTTTAGAATTTTTCCCATTTTTTTTATTGGAATAAAAAAAATAGGACTATCTGACAATTCTAGGAGATATCACATTCTAAAAAAAGAATATATATAAAGAATATATATTAAAGAATATATATATATATATATATATATATATATATTATAGAAATAATTATATATATAGAAATAAGAATATTTGACTTTCTAATTAGAATTAGTTTATTAGTTTACTACTAGACTCGAATAATTAGCATAATCATAATAACTTATTAGAATTTAGAATTAATAAGTTAAAAATTCCATTTTTTAATGAAATTCTACTATTCCTTAGTTTTTTATTTTAGTTACAAACGGAAACTTCTTACAAATATCAAGAATATCTCTCAAATAGGAATACTACTCTTGGCATTTTATGAAAAAAAGTAAAAAGCCCCTTATCGGATTTGAACCGATGACTTACGCCTTACCATGGCGTTACTCTACCACTGAGTTAAAGGGGCCTCATTTGATTCAATTCCGAAATAAGGAACCAGCCCATATGAGTTTACTACATCTATTTGTTACTGCATATAGTTATTATATATATAATAAATACGAATATAATAATATATATAAATAAGATTAGAATATATTTACATAGATCTATTTTTTGTACATAGCAAGAAACTCATTAAGGAATAAAAAATTGGATTTACCTAGTGATATGAATAGAGTATAGTTAAAAAATGATTTTTTTTATTGGATTTGATAAATAAATATCAATGGAATGCATTTTTTCAAAACCGATTCGAATTAAAGTCATCCTCATCATAACACGAAATTAATTTCATTGATATATGTACCCATTACACTAATTCAAATATTTCATCGAATCATATCACTCCATTATATTGACAATTTCAAAAAACTGTTCATACTATGAACATAGTATAATGGCGGTTGGGCAAGTATGCCCCCATCGTCTAGTGGTTTAGGACATCTCTCTTTCAAGGAGGCAACGGGGATTCGACTTCCCCTGGGGGTAGGTTACTATGAAAGGAAATTGATCAATCCGGGATTATCAATTAACGACTGAAATTGATTCTTCCTGGGTCGATGCCCGAGTGGTTAATGGGGGCGGACTGTAAATTCGTTGACAATATGTCTACGCTGGTTCAAATCCAGCTCGGCCCAAAAATTTGATGATCCACCATTTGTTGTTTTATGAAAATGACCGATGTGCTCGGATACGTCCGTATTACATTACATATTTTTTCTACAAATTAGGAATTAGGATTTTGCTAAATTCCGTACAGGATCTGTAAGTATAACGTCTAAGGAAAACTTTAAAGTAAAAAAAAAAGACTCTTTTTTTTTTTCATTGATTAATTTTTCAATTGATTTGGCAATAACGAACGGATTACGAGTAATCCGTGTCGATCTGCGCTAAAGTGTATACCCATATATCTATTTTATATCAAATCAATATATATATATCTTTTATTTATATCAATATATAAAAAAGCCCGCCTCTTTCAGTTACAGTACAACGGTTGAATCTCAAATCAAATAGAACAAATAGAAAAATCTAAAAGGGTTTGAATGAAATTGTAAGAATATGTATGCTATACGATTTATTCCCTGGGATTGTAGTTCAATTGGTCAGAGCACCGCCCTGTCAAGGCGGAAGCTACGGGTTCGAGCCCCGTCAGTCCCGATGGATATAAATACAATCAAAAAAATATTATTTCTAACAGGGACCCCCCTTTTTTTTTTATTTCTTTTTTAGTTTAAGGTATACAATATATAATATAAATAATAAAGTAAAGGTTCCGATGAAGAAAGAAATAAAAAAAGGAATTTTTGATTGCATCAGAAAGTCAAATTTTTTTATTTGGTATGGATAAAAGATCTTCCTATGTTATACTATTGAATTCTCGACTATGAATCGATTTGATAGCTCAGATATTGTTATTCGTGATATTGATTCGATTTGATATCATCGAGATAAAATTGATACCATTGAATTTACCGCCGAAAGATTGAACATTTATATGGGATTAAATCCCGAAGTATTAATTTTATTAGAAATTAAAGAGAAAGAAAACATAGAGATTATGGAAGTAAATATTCTCGCATTTATAGCTACTGCACTCTGCATTCTAGTTCCTACTGCCTTTTTACTTATAATTTACGTAAAAACGGTAAGTCAAAGTGACTAATTTTACTTAAAAATGACTTCTGATTTCTTATCAATGCAATGATTGATAATGATTGAATAAAAAAAATGAAAAAATGATTTCAATTTCGGGTCTTAGTTTTAAATGAAATGATCAGACTACAATCAGCAAAATTTTATGAAATCCATATAGTATAGTCGAAAGAAATCAAATCTATTTCTTTCGACTATACTATCTATTATGGTAGTCTATAAAGTTTGACTCTATGTTTTATTGATTTGAAAAAATAAAAGGGTTTAATATGTACCAATCCATCTATCTATATCTATAAATAAATATTTATTTTCATATTAATACTATCTATATCTATAGATGGATATATATCGATATAGAATTTTTCTATTTCTGATTCTTTTCAGAGTCCCGGTATCATATTCGGTATGATATTCGGTAGGATATTTAATATAATTTATTAAATTATAAATATAGTATTTTAGCATTCCAAAAAATGAATTGATTAAATAATTGACAGATGATCCGGGGGTTCCACGAATTCTATGAAAAAAGTTTTTGATATTTCGAAAAGATTGGTAGTAACCAGTTCATCGAAATAGACATCTTAGAAACAATTTGGTTGGAATGGGAATCAATTTCCCATTATTTGTATTCCCTTGACTTTCAAAATACGAAGATGGTTACAATTCAAATATTTGTTTGATTGAAAGAGTATTTTCAATATTATACATTATACATAGAATACATTCCACCACTGGAATACAATAGAATTAAAAAATGCAGATATAATTGCATTGAATTAATTAGTATTAATATTAATCAAATAACTAAATTCAATCGTTAAAAAATTTCAGAACCCAGCTATAATTGATACAGTTTGATCCCTTAACTCAATTATATAGTATCTTTAGAGTCCACTTCTTCCCCATACTACAAGGGAAAGGGAAAATGTAAAAACTACCATTAAAGCAGCCCAAGCAAGACTTACTATATCCATGTAAATTTTGTCTCCTATCGCTATCAATATGAAGGAATTATTTCATTATTGTTTACTAATTTTTCTTGTATTCTTTTCTTATTTAATTTTCACTAAAAATTTTATAATAATAATAGTGGAATCGCTGGTACAGAGTCAAAAAAAGATTCCGGGATAACATAATTCATGAAACAATTCAATAAATCCAATTATAACATCTAACAAGTTCTTATCTGATTTCTAGTATTTCTAGTAGAATTGAAAAAAAAATATTATGCAAATATTATGCATAAATAAAAAATATCCAGAGATATCCTTGGAAGTATTAAGGGAATGAATCTTACTAACAGGTAGTAAGAAAAAGATCTATGTTTTAGTTTGCCCCATTTCATTAAGTGAAATGTCAAAAATATAAAATCAAGATAGATTCTTTTTTATACTCTTCTCTTATTTGCATTTGATCTAATCCTTACCGTCTCCCGATTTCTTCTCTAAAACAAAAAACAATAGGAAAACAGCCTCTGAAAGTCTTTCACTAGAGCTTACCGAAAAGAAAGAATTTTAAATTGAAATAGAAACAAATTAATAATAAAAAAAAAGAAATCTAATTAGATTTTTATTATTAATCTAACTAATAATGCAGAAGTGTTCATATACTTTACATAAGTCTGTATACAAGGCTTTTCTTCAACCCCCCCAACGAAAAATGGAATTATATTTCCCGTCCGACCTATCCATTCTTATTCAAGACCCAATCTGTAGACGAACACTACAGTAGTAGTGGAATAAAAGGACTATCATTTCGATTCCTTTTCATTTAACTACTATAAATATCAAAGAATTTTTCATTGAATTCGAGACAAAAAGATTTTAAACATTTTAGAGAACAAACCTACTGATGCTTAGAATTTTGCATCAAACAAGTCTCAAAAGTCCTTTTGCCGCACTTGCTTCCTCGATCAACAAAACGGAATAAACTATTTAATTTATTTCAATTCTCTTGTCGATCAGGCGACACCCGGATTTGAACTGGGGAAAAAGGATTTGCAGTCCCCCGCCTTACCACTCGGCCATATCGCCAAAATAATACAAAAAAATATATGAGAATACCCCTCCCTTCAAAAAACCAAACAAAAAAGGGACGGGGTTCTAAACTTCTTTTTTTGATGTGTTTGTATCTTAAATTCCATTTTCTGGAATCCCCTTTTTCAAAGGGATCTCCTCCCTTTTCTATTGAAAAACGTATAGCTTTCAGTCACAAAAGCAAAAATAATGTCGGGACAAAGCGCAACCATTAACTAAAAATTCCTGAATCTGAATCGAAAATGGTTTTTTCTTAATGAGATAAAAAAATCGAAATTGATACATAACCAATCAATATTGGTTTTGTTATTGAAAAAGAATCCTTCTCAATTCAATTTCAATTATAATTGAAATTATAACAGCAACGGTGAATATATGTCAACCCCAGAACATAAATTTTTATTCTTACACAGATATTATAGAATCGGGTATCTTATTCGTATATGATACCTAATATTATAGGGAATTTTAAAGAAATTCTCGTGCGTCCATTTTTATTTTTGTGCCAATTTTTTATTAAATTAAATAGATTTATTGAATTGATGATGAATAGAAAAAAGAAATTAACACGACATACGCGCTGTCCCGAACAAATATGACTGCAATAAAGTAAGAGACATAGATAGCTATAGTTGGGGTTAGATCTATGCATGTTTAATAAATCCTAGTCTTTTTATGCACTGCAATCGTATTCTCAAATTCTAAAAAAAGAGGTAAAAATATCTCTCTTCTTTGTGAATTCGAATTCGTTTTCGAACAATTGAAAAGAAAAGGGAAGTGCTAAAAAAATCAATACTATATTGTTTCTGCTTATTAGATTCTATCTTTATCTCATCGAGCCGAGCAAATTCCGAATTCAATTTTTGTTTTGAGATTCTTAAAAACCCCCCGAAGTCTAGGTGAATTTTATAAATTTGTGTCGATTTATATTACAAGTTAGATAGATTAGATTATATTGGTTTGTTTTATTACAAAAAAATTCCAATTTGTGTATAAAATTATATTTCTTCCTCTTTTCATAATAGGTATTTCATAGACGAAGTTAGGTAAAATTTCATGTGATTCAGTAAAGTAAAAAGAACCGAAATTCCATTATTGCTAAA